>PVIR01006652.1:0-65012 GCA_004026965.1 Petromus typicus | reverse complement strand
CAATGGGTATACAGCTTGAGGTAGAGTGTGTAATATTCTGCATTTCATTGTGGAAACATGCCAAACTACTTTTCCAAGTTATTGCACCATTTTATATGCCCTCCAATAATATGTGATGATTTCAATTTCTGTTCTCAATAGCTGTCACTTTTTTAGTGTCTGTTGTTTTTATTATAGCCATTCTAGTTGGAGATGTCATACTGGTTTTTTAGTTGTATTTCCATAATGACTAATGATGTTGAATAATTTTCCATGTGCTTATTGGTGTTCGTACAGCTTAATTGAAGTTAAAAGTTTATTCAGGTTTTTAACCATAATTTCATAGTGTATTTTTTCTTTTTATTATTAAGCAGTAAGAGTTATTTGTAAAATAAAAATATAGGATCCTTATAAGATAAATTAGTTAGAAAGATTTTCTCCTACTATGAAGGTTATTTTTCTATTTTACATTAGTGTTTGTAGAAGAAATTTTTATTTTTATTTTATTGGTTTACGTATTTCTCTTTTGACATTTGCACTTTCCTTATATTAAAGAAGTTATTGTTTAATGCAAGGCCATAAAAATTTACTTCTAGCTTTTCTTCTCACAGTACAGGTTTAACTTTTATATTTAGGTTTATCTGATTTAGTTCAAGTTAATTTTTGCAGATAGAAATTTAATCTTGAACATGTAGATATCAAGTTTTCTTGGCATCATTTTCTTAAAAAAAGATTTAAGATGTTGAGATTGTAACAAAAAAGTAAGGAAACAAATTTTATGTATATGGGGGTGTGGTAGGTTGGGTAGGGCTATGGGAAAAAATGAGAATTAAGTTGTGTCTTATACTGGTACAAATCCCCATTATGGAATGCAATCATGATGTGTATACTTAATGTACCAATAAAGATATTTTAAAAAAGATTTAAGAAAATTATCTTGGCTTTTTTGTCAAAGAAACAATTAACTATAAGTATTAGGGAATAGTAGCAAACTTTCCATTTTACTTTATTGATTTGTTTGTCTTTGTGCCACTACCAAGATGAATATCATGATTAGTACAGTTTTCTAATAGTTTTGAGGAAATGAGTAGGAATGAATCATATTGATTTTTCTTCTCTAGATCACATGGGCTAATTTGAGCCTCTTGTCTCTCTATATAAATTTTAACATCTCTTTGTCAGTGTATGCAAAAAGACAGCTTGATTTCACTGAGGGCATAGATTATTGAGGCATATTACTGCCTTTACAATATTAATTCCTCTAACTAGTAACTCTGACATGCTTTTTTATTCATTTAGGTATTCTTTAGTTTTCCAAAAATCTTTTCCAGTTTTCTGAACACAAATTCTGTTTTTTTGTTAAACTTACACTTCAATGTTTTATTGTTGACACTGTTAAGAAGAAAACATGTTTAATTTTCAGAATGGTATTGGTTCTTTATAGGAATACTATTGATTTTGTACTTTTTTTTTACATCCTACATCTTGCTAAACTCATTAGTTTACATTTAACATTACCCAAGATTCATAAGAATTTTGGGTATAGGACCAGGGAGTTAGCTCAGTGGTTCCGGCGCCTGTCTTGCAAGCGCAAGGACGCGGGTTCGATTCCCTGGTTACCACATAACAATACTGGGTGTGGAGACCCACAACCAGCAGCAACCAGTACCACATACCACAGTGCCGGGCGTCATCCCAGCACTCGGGAGGCACGCCTGTCATCCCAGCACTCGGGAAGCAGAGGCAGGAGGATTGTGATGTGAGTTTGAGGCTGAGCTCGGGGACAGCCTGAACCACAAAGCGAGACCCTGTCTCAAAAAAAACCTAAAAAAAAAAAAAAAAGAATTTTGGGTATATTAGTTCATAATCTGATTTGTCTTCATTCTTGCTAGTCTGAATACATATGGTTTTAAATATTTTTCTTTGTTTTGCAGCTTTTTCGCTGCCCTCATTTTTTTTTCTTTTACCTAAATGCTTAACTAGAACCTCCAGTGCATTATTATATAAAATTGGAAAAAATATACATCCTTTTTTTCAACTTTGGAAAAAAAATCTTTCAGTAACAAGTAATATAAGACATATGACCTTTCCATGTCTCTTATTGGATTGCAAATATAGCTTTCTAGTGGTAAATTTTTGAACAATTAACATGAAAGAGTGTTGAATATTGTCAAGTGCTTTTTCTGTAACTATTATGATACTACTATTATATTTATCCTCCATTAATATGATGTGTACCTCAGCTGTTGAACCAGATTGCATTCATAGCATAAAATCCACTTGGCCAGAGCATATTATCTCTTATTATATGTTGTTGAATGCAGTTTGCTAGTATATTGCAAAAGAACTTTATATTGATAGTCATAAGTACTATTGATGTGTAGGGGTTATTTGAGGAGTTTTATATAGTTTGACTATGAGGACAAATGGCCTTATGAAAAGAGTTAAGTATTCTCTCTTCTAATTTTTTAAGAGTTGAAGAGTACTGGTATTAATATTTCTTTGAATGCTTATAGAATACACTGATAAGGGCATCCGAGCCTACAATTTCTTTGTGGAAAGTGAAAAATGACAGATTCAATCACGTTAATCATTATTTTCCTATTCATATTTCCTATTTCTTCTTGAGTTCATTCCAGGAATGTTTACCTAAGAATCTTCTATTTTATCTCTATCATATGGTATAAAACTGTTCATACTATTACCTCTAAATCCTGGTGTGTGTGTGTGTGTGTGTGTGTGTGTGTGTGTGTGTATTGTTTGGTTTTGTTTTGAGACAGGGTCCCACTTTTGCAATTGAGGCTGGCCCTAAGCTCAGCCTCAAACTCACACCACAGCAATCCTCCTGCCTCTGTCTACCTAGGGCTGAGATTATAGGCATGAGTCACCATGCCAGGCACTGTGCTATGTGGTACTGATTGATGGTGGGCATGAGTCTCCACACCCAGTATTGTATGTGGTTACTGGGGATAGAACCTGGGTCCTTGCACTTGCAAGACAGGCCCCAGAACCACTGAGCTAAATCCCCAGCCCATGTTTTATATTTTAATATCCCTTTGATGCAGTTTTAATCACCTGGGTCTTCTGTAATTTTAATATGCATAACAATTTTACTTTATCTGACTCCCAATTTTGTTGATCTTTTTAAAGAACCAAATTTGTTCCATGAAATTTTCTGTTATCTATTCTATATATTTGCATTCTTTTAATCATTATTTCTTAATTTTTCTAAAATAAATTCTGCATTTACTGTTTAATTTCTCAAAGTAGATAGGTAATTTATTTGTTAGAGGTTTTATTCCTATTTAAATAGTCAAATACAACTATAAATTTTTTCTCTAAAAATTGTGTTAGCTGTGTTCCTTAAGTGTTGTCTTATATTTTCATGTTTCATTATTCTTACAGTATTTTCCAGTAGTACTTTAGATTCATTTGATACATTGATCATTTATGAGTACACTGATTGATTTTTACATATTTGTAAATGTTTAAAATTTACCACTATTGGTCTAATTTAATTCATTGTCATTGAAAAACATACTTTCTGAGACTCTAATGATTCAAAATTTATGAAACTATCTTGCCCTGTAATTTAATGGTGGATTCACTCTGGACTACATAAATGTGCACTTGAGCAAAATATATATTCTTCTTTAGTTGAGTATTGTTTGCTATAGATGCCAGGTGTATTTGGTTTGTAAAATTTCATATTATGTTCTTCATATGCAAATTTTACAAATCCATCTCATATTAGAGGAGCTGATTTAGCTACTTCACAGTTGTATACATAGAACAACTTTTTTATTTTTTGATTTTCATATTATTGTGCATTCAAGTTTATATTGTTTAATAGCATATAGCTTAATTTTTATCCAGTCTTTCAATATCTGTGTTTTTCATGGATTGTTTAAAATGTTCAACTGTGATTGATGTAGTTGAATTTCAAACCATATGCTTCCATTTTTTCATGTGTCCTCTTATCCTCCTTCCTCCCATTTCTTATCACCTTCTTTTGTATTAAATGGATGAGTTTGTATTGCAACATTTTAATTTCTATAATGATATTTCAAGCTGTGTTTAAAATTATGGTATATAATATACATGTTAAATTATTTCAGTTTGTTCTATTTCCAGCAAATTATAGAATTTTATTGTGTTCAGCTCAATTTTCTCTCAATGTTTTTGTGCTACTATTTTATATATTATGTGTGTATATATGTGTAATATATGTTATGTATATGTACACATGTATATATACACAATAGTGTATATAGATATATACAATATATATATATATACAATATTGTATTGTATAGATATATACAATATTGCACTATTGTCCTATATATTATGTGTGTGTGTATATATACATATACAATATTGTGCTACTATTCTATATATTATGTGTGTATATACATATGTGTATATACATACATATATATACAATCTATACATATTATATGTTTGTATTATATGTAGTCTTATATATTAAAAATTAGTGGTGAATTAGTGTACTTATCATTTTATGTTATTATCTTTTAAAAAACTGAGAAATCATAGATAAGAATATATGCATAGATTTTGTATTAAATGTTTTATTTTGTCATTTTTGTTTCTTTTCTGTTTGATTTATAGTTTTAAATATCATATGTTGTGATTTTTTTTTTTACTGCAGTACTGCTTTGTTCCCATACACCTTCTCTGTACTGTTATTGTCAAATATGTTTTGTCAAGTAGTATCATTACATAGATGTTTTAAGCAGTTGCTTTCTAAATTAGTCAAGTAGACAAATGCTTTTTAAAAATGCAATTATACCATCATTGTATATTACTTGTATAATTACTTTTGTGTAGCTTTCGCTCACGTTCCTTTTTTCAGTGGGACTTCTGTCAGGTTCCATTTGGCTTATGCTTGAATAAATGTTTAGACCTTCTTTTAAAGTAGGCCTGCTGATAATGAATATATAGTGAAATGTCTTTATTTTACCTTCACTTTTGAAAACTCATATTATTGAATAATAATTTTGGTTCAGAAGAATTCTGATTGGATGGCACTTTGGGCCTGTCACCCCAGGCCTCTGGCCTCCACTGTTTCTGAGGCCTCATGCACGGTCATTTCACTCTTGCTCTCCTTAATCTCTTTGCTTTTAGTTTTCAACATTTTCACCATGTTATGTCGTGACACTGATTTCTTTCTAGTTTTTTTACTTGGAGTTCTTTGAGTTTCTTGATATATAGATGAAGATTTTTAATCACATTTGAAGAACATTAAGCCTTTCTCTTCAAGCATATTTTTCAAATGATTTTTTTTCTCTTTAAAACATTCATATTATGCACATTTGGTTTATATTTAATGAAGACTCCATTCTCCTCAAATTATCTTTAGTTATTTTTAATTTCTTTTTTCTCCTTTGTCTTCTGTATTTTTGTGCTTTGTTGGGATTTTATTTTACTACCTCAAACCAGCTGCCAATAACTTGTACTAAATTTTTCATTTTGGTTATTTTAATTTCCATTGTTAAATTTCCTCTTTATTTTTAAAATAATATTTATTTATTTTTATGTCTTTGTTCAAAGAGATGTCATTATTTTCCCTACCCATTAGTTCTGAAATATTCTTTATTTTAGTTCTTTTAACATATTCATAAGAGTTTATTTGATGTCTTTGTCTGCTAAGACCATCATCTTATCTTATCCCTTTATATAGAATGCACAATTTTTATTTTTTGCGTGTCATGAGTTTTTGCTTCTTTGTCTGTATCACACATATTTCAAAATTTGCAAAATTTAGGTAATACATTACAGTGACTGGACACTACTTCCTCCAGGGTTGTTTTTCTTCTTTTGCTTATTTGTTTGGTAGTAAATTCTGCAAAGTATTTTCCCTGCAAAGTGTGCCCCCTACAATTTCTAATTAGAAGTTTAATCCAGTTACCTAGGGCTTGTTTATGAGTCAGCATAGGCAAGTTATGTTATGGATCAAAGAAAATTCTTAAGTTCTTCTGGGCAAACAACTTTTTACCTTTTACCACTGGGTTTATGACTTATAAGTTGTTATACTTGCTCAGATAGCTTACTGTTATCAATTTATATTCATCAGAAACTACAAGCTTTTTTTTTTTTTTTTTTTGAGACAAGGTCTCACTTTGTGATTCAGGCTGGCCCTGAGCTCAGCCTCAAACTCACATCACAGCAATCCTCCTGCCTCTGCCTCCCAAGTGCTGGGATTACAGGTGTGAGCCACCACACCCGGCACTGTGGTATGTGGTACTGGTTGCTGCTGGGGTGAGTCTCCATGCCCAGTATTGTTATGTGGTTACCAGGAATTGAACCTGGGTCCTTGAGCTTGCAAGACAGGCACGGGAACCACTGAGCTATATCCCCGGCCCCAGAAACTACAAGCTTGAAGAATTTTTCTCTTATTTTTATCTAAAAAAGTAAAGCCTGCTCATTTTTCATAAATATATTTATACATAAAGTTCTTTATTGTGGTATAAATAAAGTCAGAACTCTAAAGTAGAACTGTTAATACTTTTAATTAATTGATTTTATTGATACATGTCATATACACATCATAATCACAATCAACATTAAAAATCTGTACTAGTATATGATATGTCTTAATTCTCATGTTTTTTTCATTCCTTTGACCACCCTATCAGCCCGCCCACCCCGAATATATATAAGCTTTGTATCCTTTTTTTACCATCACATTTTCCCCCATGTTATATACTTCTACTCCCTTTACCACTTAAATATTTTCTATTTCACAGTATCTATCACACACTCTAGAACTCATTTATATCCTCAGTTTTTCAGACCAGAGAAAAGATATGGTATTTACACATCTATGACCTATTTTTTTCACTTATGGGTATGTCCTCAAGGTATGTCCATTTGAGAATAAATGACTTAAACTTCATTTTTTTATGGCAGAGTAATATTTCATTTTATTTTTTAAAAATTATACACATCTTAAACAGTCTTCAGTTGAGCATTTGGGTTGTTTCCAAGATTTGACTATCACAAACTGAGCTGCTATAAAAATGGTTGCACATAAGTCACTGTGATTTGAATCTTCTAATTCTTTTGTGTGCATCCCTAGTAGGAGAATAATGGGATCAAATGGGACCTGTAATACTAGTTTACTGAAGAATCTCCAAACTGATCTCCATAGTGGTTATATAAGTCTACATTCCCATCAACAGTGGAGAAGGGTTCCTTTCTCCATGCAACCTCACCAGCATTTGTTGCTGGCTATTTCAAGATAGTAGTCCTTCTTTTTGGAGTGAGATGAAATCTTAGTGTTGTTTTCGTCTGCATCTCTCAAATGACCAGTGATGTTGAACATTTCTTCATATGCTTCTTAGCTGCTTTTGCTTCTTCCTCTGAAAAGTTTCTGTTAATTTCAGATGCTCTTTTTTGAGTTGGGTCTTTAAATTAGGGGAGGCTGATTTTTTAAAAGTTTTTTGTATGTTCTAGATAGTAGCCTTTTGTCGATAAACAGTTGTTAAAAATTCTTTCCCATATTTTTGTATGTCTTTTCACTCTGCTGATGGTCTCCCTTGATGTGCAGAAGCTTTTTAATAGGATGAGGTCCCATTTGTTGATCCCTTTCTGCCAGTTCTCACGCTATAGAAGTTTTGTTCATAAAGTCTTTCCCTAATCCAGTGTCTCCAAGAGTTTTGCTTAACCTGTCTTCCAGTAGTTTTAGTATTTCTGTTTTAATATTTAGGTCTCTAATCCACTTTTATTTTAGTTTAATACCTACTGAAAGAGATACTTTTGTTTTTAGATTTCCCTTTCTTATTGCAGCCACAGAGTCAAGGCCCTTGACTCACTTTCAGTGAAGTAACGTAAATACCATAAGTGGTGGTGGTTGGGGATTCCATGGTCTTCATTGCTTTATCTCTTTTCAATGAAACTTTCCCCTTCAGAGAGTTGGCAGGACTCAACAGAGCCCCGATATAATCACGGTGATACACCTGAGACAAAAATTCTGTCATCCTAGTGAAAGCTAAGTGGAAAAGGAGAAGCTTTTTACTCTCATGTATCTGCCTAGTCTGGAGCCTAATACAAGGCAAAGTGGATGATGATGGAGAACTACCACAAAGAACTGGAAACTAGTGGAGAAGTTAGACCCATCTTGACTTCACATGCCTGAAAGAACTTCCACAGCACAATGTTAAGACTAGTAAACTATCACCTGATTTTTCTTAAGCCATAAACTCTTGAAATTCTTACTGAGCAATAATAGATTTTTTTTCTTTATTGGTATGTTACATATATGCATCATGATTGCACTCCATAATGGGGATTTGTACCAGTATAAGACACAACTTTATTCTCATTTTTTCCTATAGCCCTACCCACCCTACCACCCCCCTATACACAGAAAATTTATTTCCTGTCTTTTTTGTTATAATCCCAATATAATAGATTTTTTTTTTGTATATCTGTTTCTCTATTTGTTCTAGGCCTTGTGGGGATATCTAAACACTTTTGCTGATTTCTAAAAATAATTTCATAAATTAAATTTCCATTTTGCCAGAAGAGGGTTCTACTGCAGATCTTATACACTTCTTATTCCCTCATTCTGGATGTCAATATTCTACTTTGTTTTTGTTGAAATTTCTTATTCTTTGATAAGAAGTTCAGACATTGAGATTTTACTTTCTTCATTGATATTTTATAACAGACATTTAAAAATATTGGTATGTTAGTTGCAGTAACTGGTATATTTGTTAACAATTTTCTCCTCTCTATGTAAATATGTTTCATTTTTTTCATTCTTCATGTACTGAGTGATTTTAATTTTCTTTATGTGAAGAATATTATGCAAATTTTGGATTGTGCATTTCTACTTAAATGTATATGATTTTCACTGTTATATCAGATTTCATTTGGACCAAGCTTGAACCATAGTTCTAGCCTGTGCAGCAGATGCAGTTTCTATTCAAAAATTCATTGAGTTTGGCTGCTTAGATTCTGTTCTTCATTGGCCAGGTCAAGTGCCAAAGAGACATGGCTCAACAAAGTACAGGAATTTTGTCTCTGACTCTTTCCCTAATGACAGTATCCCACTGACTAGCACTCAATTAATTTCTCTTTTTTGCCTCTGTTTTCAGTCTTTACTGTTGTTATCCAGTATAATTACCAATAGTTCTACCTCTAAGAGTCTACTGCTCTCTACTTACTGCTACTACTTTTCCATATGGACACAAGCCAAAGCATCTCAGTTTTGCTTAAATGATTTCAGTGGCTTCCCATATCCTTTTCCTTACTTCCATTAAGAATTTTTCCAACAAATTATTCTTCACATAGGAACTGAAATAATCTTTAAGAATGAACACCGCTCTTCTCTTAATCATCACTTGAGCTATTCCTGATTCAGTCACACCAGCATTGCTATGGCAGTTTTATGTGACCATATTCATTCACAGTATAGCAACACTTCACTTCAGGTGAATCAACCTCTCACCCTCTGCCCTTTATTTTATGAGATAAAGTGCACTAAGAATTCTTCTATTATCCAAACATCCACACTTAGGACTACAGGGAGATTAGTGTTCTCTGGGGAGAGATTTGATTTTTGGGAAATGGGAATTTATAGGGAAAGGACGAAATTATTTCCCTTTGTATTTGCTGGACAAATTATTTCCTAGTGTATTCCATATGGTTGTCAAATAATTTCTTAGCATATTGCAAACAGTTATCCCTAGTGTTGGGACCTTGCATGCTTGTATTTACTGGGATCTTGTATTCTTGTGCTAGTTCTTTTGCATTCTTTCAGTTGTTACCATGTTTCTCCTATTTGCTCACTGAAACCAAACTCTAAAATACTACTGCCATCTAAGCTGCGTTTTAGATTCTGTGTTCTGTGGAATTCAGCACAGATCAACTCACTTCTCCTAAAGTTTGCAATTGGCTTCCAGCACTTTAGCAATAGCACCAAGCTGCTTTCCCCAACTTAAAAAAAAAAACTGACTTTACATCCAGTCAGATCCTAACCATGAGGATACATTCACACTAACCTTTCCATTTCTCAAACCTTCGCTGCTTGTTATTTCCATGAGTATTTCAGTATTAAGATATTTTTAGAATGTTCCCTCTTCTTTTTGAAAGTCGTCCTCCTTGTCATTTGTACCTCAGTTTCATGTTACCTTCTCAGAGAAAACTTTGATTATCCAGTTCTGAAGTGATCGTTTACTGTATTTCTTCTTGCATTTATCGTCAGCCATTTAAAAGTATGTCTGAGTTCTTCATTGTTGCATCAAGGTAATTTTAGGCTCTTAAATGTATTGATTTATTGCTACATCTTGCTTATTTTTTTGTGGTGTTGGACACAGAGGGAGCATTCAGTAAGAAGTCAGTCAGTGGATGAACAAGTGAAACCATCATCTGATATTTAGTATTCTGTAGATTACAAAATGAATGGCTATGGCTCAAACCAGCTCTTTAAACATATTTTCTGGTGTCTTTGTCCTTCCTTAAGGTGTTTATCTGTCTTTTTGATTTGTTCCATTGTTCTTTAATCCCATTCTCTTTCTACCTTGTGCAGTTTAGCTTCTCTTTCAAAAAGTTTAATGTTGATATTCAGATAGTGAGTCCTGCCCGTGGAGAACTTCAGTACTGCTGGTAACAAGTTTGTCTTTGATACTGATGTGAAAGAATTCTATTTCCGTTCTAAACTGAAAAAATTCAAGCAGTTTTAGAAAATTGGCTTTTGCGGCTGGCTGATTTTTTAGGATATTTCTCTGGGTCGATACAGCAATGTATCTTTCCAACTCATCTCTTCATCTTTTCTCATAAGCTGTTGTTTTTGGTTTTCATTTTCACATGATCAGATATCTATTCAAATCCAAGATTTATCATGAGGTATAATGTTGTATATATAACTTTTCCTCCTAGTCTAACAAATTCAAATATTCTCTCATCTTCAGGTCTAGCTATAATCGGTACTTTGAAGTAGGCGATATTCCTCATCACAACCTGTCTCTAGTCAGTGAGTGAATGTTATCCTGACCTGCCCTGAACCTCTACAGTGTCGTTGTCCAACACAGCATATAGATGCAGAGCATGTTAAATTGCAATCTTTAGCATGCATTGTATTTTCAAGGCCCATTTTACTTCTACATTCATTTTTTTTCTCTCTTTCTAGCATTTGTTGAAGATGCTATAGCTACCAGGATACAGACTACCAGAACTCCACTTCAAAAAAAGCACCTTTTTAGTTGTTTTGGTTGGCATTGACCTTGTGTTTCTGAACCAGGAAATAGAGTTTGAGGAGAGAGATGAAAGGTATTTCTGACAACTCTCGAAAAAAGCAAGATTGTTTCTTTTCTAAATTATGACAAGAAAGGGCTAACAATTGTTTGCTTTGGTATAGTTTTATCAGCCTTAATGGTAAGCAGAATTTCATACAAATTTTGGTGGCAGGATGATAGTGAGCTAGTTTTTAAGTTTATTTTTTGGTTTTTCTGTGTGTTTGATATTTTGGTTGGCTTTATCTTATCTGGCAATAAGAAGTCATCTTAAATTAAAACTTCCATTTATCACATTTTAATATTGAGTGTATAAGCACTTATGGGGATTTAATTTTTTCTTGTTATTTTCCTTCTATATTCCAGATGTAATATCTTCCTCAGCAATACTTAAAAATTAAAATTATGTGAAACATACTTAGAAACTATGAAGGGAAATAGCACAGAGCCGTATAATCTATTTTTTGCTTCATAATATATGCCAAGAACTGTACTAAATAATTTATTGTGTTTTATTCTCATTTGTTCTAGAGTTAAGTGTAACACAGTGAAGAAACTAAGGCTCAAAGAGATTAGGTGATTTGCTCAAGGCATACAATTATGTATTAATTCAATCTTGACCTAGGACTACTATAATAAAGTAGTTCACATGTTATTAGACAACTGTTCACTCCTAACCCACAGCTCACATTCCAGTTTTAAAATGAATTGTTTAACAGAGGAAAAAAACACCTCTTTTTCTCATTTCATTTTACATGGCAAAATTTTCTTTTTCTTTTGATATAAGAATACATGCATACATATATGTGTGTGTAAGTAAATTTCTTCACTCTATACTGTAAAAAGATGTTGACATTATTTGTGAAATTTCCTAAATCCCTCTATATCTTCAGATTATAAGAAATTTAGTGCTTTTATTTCTTGGGCTACTGAAAAGTTTCATGGTCATGGAGAGGACACACATGTTCCATCCTGTAAAAGTCCTACAAGCTAACAAGTCCCATGAGAGAATCCTTGGCTCATGTTGATCACAAAGAAAAGTCCATTTATTTTCTCAAGACTCTTGGCTTCTGAGATTTTCTTCAAAGAACTAACTATGAAGAAGTTTTGAGGTTGACAATCTTGTTTGCAAACAAACTAAAAGGTTCCAGAAGCATGTTTATGGAAAATTTCAGATGAAGCTCTGGAAACAATATTGAAAGAACTTGAGAATATTGAATCAACTTGGGAGATAATTTGTCTAGATGGGCTGAGATTATATAAGTAAATAGAATGGCTCCCAACAATGGAGAGCTGTGAAAGCAATAATCAAGAGTCTGTCTGACCCAGAGGGTTCAGCTCAGAATTTAAGGGATAAGCTCTTTCTCAGACAGTGGCTTGGCTCTGCAGGGATTTTTTATGGACACTGTCACTCCTGGAATTCTAGCAACCAGCCAAAAGGGGAAGAGACAAAAAAGCAACTAAATTCAATGAAGAGGGAAAAGCAGTCCATTTTCATGTCATTGATTTCTACAGTTTGTTCACCTGTTTGTTGAGGGTCGTTTCATTTACTTGCTATTCCTTTTTTTCCCACTGCTCAGCACTTCTGTCAAGTACTGAGTTATTGACTGAGTGTGACACTTTCTGAGGGAGTTAGGCAATTGGGGGAGAAAGAGTATGTACTGAAGGATGCTGGGCAGTGTTTAGAATATTACTCTACTGATGCATACAAAATTCATTGAGCAAAAAGGGTTAATCCCCATCAAAATGGTTTGACTTAATCTTCAAGTGTAACTGGCTCATTTGAAGGATCTGGCCCATTGAGTGTGTGTTAGCAGAGACACCAATGCATCTCTTCACCAAGTCTGGTACAATGAGGTTAGACCCAGGGCATGCAAAAGGTCAGGAATAAAACGTTAGACTTCTGAACTCCTTCACAGTGCTCTTTTTGCTTGCCTAGATTTCTTTCTTTTGTGAGCTGCAAGAAAAAAGAATGACAATTTGAGAAAATTAAGATACCAACATTTAAAAAATTACTATAGATTTTTTAAACCTATATGAGGGAGAAATTTGAAACAAATAAAATAGACTGTAGGATGAGTAATGTCAAACATTTATACTTGTTTAAAACAAGGCATAATAGTAGAGAAAAAAGCAATCAATCTGTTTGCCTGGATATGCATGGAATATATCTGTATCTCATCTTGGAACAGTCTTGTTTTTGCTTTTAACACCTGGAGGTATATTACAATTAATATTGTTCATTAATCACATAGAGAACACACATTCAGAAAGATATGTGGTAATAGAATGGAAATTTTAAAAGAAGAAAAGTGGTAATGAAGAAAACAACTTCAATCTTAAAGACTAACAGCTTCTCTGTGCCATACAAACACCACTGCATAGTGAAGATAATAAAAGCTCATGAACATGAATTAAAAGCTTAGAGTTGTTGTTGCCCTGTGCCTTTGAATAGTAGTGATCTGAAAAAGTCTCTCTCAGATTCTAAAGTTGCATAATTTGTTAAGCCCAAGGTTCCAATCTGGGGGTCTAGGGATAATAACAAAAGTAGTGACTTCATAGTATTCCTTGATAATTAAGTGATACAGTGCACACAGGGAATTGGGACAGTGCTTGGTATGTAGTAGACACTAAAAAGTGTGAGTTTGTATTCTAGCATACCAAGGGGCTGAGTGCAGATGTAGATAAATGTTCCATAATTTTCTTATGTGCCTCTTACTAGCAATAGGGAAAGACTAATGTAATCATAAACATGTTATATGCAGAACTAGAGAAAATTGAACAGAAATTTAAAAATAGAAAATGCTTGCAGAATAGCTAATGAAATACAAAATCCAATAGCACAAATATGCAACACTTCTTAGGTTTTAAATCCACAGCAGACATCTGTATTAACATTTTTAAAGGTAAATCTTACATTACTTTATTCCCCTGAAAACCTCTTCTCTCTTCTATCTCACTTTCAAAAATTGTATAATTAAGGTGTAAGTGATTTAGTATGAACCGAAAATGGAGACTTTTAGATGTGATTATTTAGATCAAAGCTGTGTCCATGGGCAATAAGAATTGAAGACTCATGAATTTGGTTGATAAAATATTTAATCAAAAGATAATTGAGGTCAAAGATATCCTTCTCTTCAAAAAGATTTCCGGATTCAGATTATCTTTATTACTAGCTCCCTACTTTCTATTTTGAAGATACAGTTTCACTGAGGCTGTTTTCCTAGGTAACAGTTAGGAAGAAATATCTCCTTATTCAGTTGGTGCCTTTGGATCTGGCCACTGACTGCTCAGATTTTCAACTGAGAGCCTGGCCTTATTCTAAATCAGTTCTTTGTGAAGAGCCATTGAAGCCCTGGATGACATTTAGGTGTGCATTAAGGGTGTGTATTGTTTATCAGTCATATGTGACATCAAAAAAATTGAGAATAATTCACCCTTGGTGCTCCATTTTTGCCCCAACATTTCTGGAGGAAGATTTCCTCATGTGCTTTAATGCTTTTCATTTCTGTCCCCTGTCCAGGCCTCCTCTGTCACCCTATCTTTCATACACTTTAAATCTGTTCCTGACTTCTTGTCTTATCCTATAACCTCAGTGAAGCAAGGGCAGGTACGGATAAGATTTTTTCTTTTTTGATATCTCCCCATGCAGCTTCTGCAGCTATGTGGATATCAAGCTCACAAACGGAGACTAGAAAAAAAGCAAGAGCTTTCTTCACTTTGAGGAGTTAAAAGATAGATTCCAAAAGACAAAGGCAGAGGACTATGCAGCACTGAATCACACCCCACGTGGTGCTGATATTGAACTTTTGATGGGTGCATGTCATAACATCCATTTTTTTCATGACAGGGAAGATATAGTTTGGATGATATAGTATACAAACAGTGTATAACCCCCACAGAATTGAGAGGAATCCTGTGTGTGTAGAAAATACATAAATAATGGGGAGATTAATTTGGGCATTTTCTTCTTTTGCATATTTTAAAAAATTTTCTGTTTGATCTTACTGATTATACTAATAATTATGTTCATGTAAATATATATATTTCATAAAAGAATGTTTTTTTCTCTTCTTCCTAGTAGCACTGACTTTTCTTCTAACAGTGCTAGAATAATCAATATGAGATTTTTTTGATTTTGCTTTTGCCAGTCAGAAGGACATTTTTCAAAGAATCAGATTCCACTGGATTGCTAATTCTTAGGAATGGAGAACAGACTGGTTTTTTGTTTGTTTTGTTTTTTCATATTTCCAAGTAAATGAAATCCTTAGATAGTGGGTCTCAGTCAGGGACATGTTTGCCTTTCCACTTTCACTCTGGTACTTGACAATGGCTAGAGCCACTTAGTTGGCACAGCCAATAGGGTGCTGCTGGTACCTAATACTGCACACAAGACAGCACCTTGCTGCAAAGATGTATGGACCCAAAATGTCACTGGTGCTAAGGCAGGAAACTCCACTCTAGGGTGAAGTCTTCTGTCTCAGTCACCACAGCTCAGGAGCGAGGACAGGAGCAACCTACATGGTTTGCAAGTGTCAGCCAGACATGCTTGCTGCAGCCTGGCCTTTGCTTTTCTCTCCTATAGGGAAGGTGGACTCCCGCCTGCTGTCAGTCATGCGATAGAGCTGGTACAGCAGGCTGTGCTCCTACCACTGTGGACTGTGGGAGTTTTGTTTGTTGTCTGTTTGGTGATAATTTGAAGGGGGTGACTTCAATTCAGAGAAGCCTTAGCAAGCCTATTAAAACTTATCTAAGCTATGTCCTTCACTATTGCTTTTATCAGTAATAAAGCTGACATTTTGATCTCTAACTGTCTGACTCCTGTATCATTCTCTGTAAATTGGTTCTGATCTCAGGTTGGGAGCAGTGGTGTTATTTTTGACCCCTTAAAACCCAAAACTCTGCTGCTGTCTGATGGTTTTGGATCTTAATGGCTTAACTCTAGGACTCTTGGGTTTTTACGTCACTCAGACAAAGACAGCCAAAGGGTAACCATGATTAATATAAGGTATATACTTGTTAGAGCTGAAATTATCAAAGCAGTCATCAGTGTCCAATCTTACTTTTTGAACAGAGTGTGTTTTCTTCTTTTACAACTAGAATAAAAGAACATATTCCAGATATATGCCTATGAGATATTTTTTCAGAAAACAGCAGTCAATTGCTTACTCAGAAAATATTTTAAAAATCTGATTTAACTCTAAATATTTTATAATAATTTCCATGAATTTTCTTCATTTGTGTTAGGTATATAAACCATAGTGCATATTGGATAATAAGAAGGAAAGCAAAAATAAATAAATAAATAAATAAATAAAGTTGGTAGCTAAAAGAAGGGGGTAAAATAAAGTTGCTCGGTAGAATAATATAGCTCAAAGACAAAATAGAGTCTAGACTGCATTGTCACTATGTGATGGAAATGAATGCTAAATTGGCACCTAAATACTAGCACCTTGATTTTTATCAGACCCATTTATGAAAACAGTATGCTATTCTCATGATAGTGTAGGAGGAAATGGTATTTTTCAGAGATGTGGGAAGGAAGGGTGTAGTATGTGGCATCCGCAGCCACCTTATAACTCTTTCTAGATATTCTTGATCAGTCAGGGCGGGCACTGAATAATTCAGGTGCATCTGGAGCCCAGGCACCAGGCCAGTTCCCAGGGTCCCTATGGGACCTGCAGCCAGGCAGCAACAGACTATCACAGGTTGGTCATTCAGTCTCTTCCACAGAAGTTAGAGAAGATGGATTACCTAGTAGTTTTTAACCCTTCTTACCAGATGAAATGCATGTCACTTTCCACCTAAGCAAGTTGGTGACCACACCTAACTTCCACATAGTAGGAAGGAGAGAGGAAATGGTGTGCTGTGAATAGCTCCACTGATTAACTCATGTATCATTACTATAATTCTACAGCAAGCCAACTGCTGTTGGTATCAAAAGCTTAAGCATATCTTCCATCATTGATTACAGTAATTTATAAAGGCACTAGATTACCAGTATAAGAGTACCACAAATGACTTTCTATTACTCTTTGGAAGATGCAGTGTTCCATATTTAGTGCTCCAAGCTCTTTGGGTTCTTACTATCCATGGTAGTTCTGTCTGTTCATGTCAGGCCCTGACATGCATTAACACAGTGAACAATGTCACTAGGGAAGACGGGAGCACCATAATCCCACATTTTCACAGATACCCAGCCTGAGCCTGTGCTGTCACAGTAGTATTTCCCTTCGAACATCTGACAGTTACATTTCAAGTAAACTATTTATTACATTTTAAACTTTGTCTTTACTTCTGGTGTGATAAATTTAGAGCAAGGATTGTCAGAAATGGCAGCTGCACAAAAAGACTACAGGGAAAAGAAAGAGTTTTCTTTAAAACATATTGGAAAATCTCCATTGCAAGCCAAATTTCCAAGTCAGTTGTAGTAATGCAGAATACATAAAAAGAAAGTATAAGGGAGTTGGGTCCCATTTTAGACTACATTTTCTTTGGACACACAGCTTTGAACTGTTTCAAACCTTGCAGCTTTTCTCATTAAATAAAAATGAAGGAATAATCTCTGTTGTCATTGTAGACCTTGTTGTCATAAATCTCAAATGTGGCCATTATTGTGGAAGCATTTTAGGCAATGTAATGGTTATGATGGAGGGCTTGTTGCTGAATGAGGAGAAGAGAAAGAGAAATTAGAAAGGTATTAAGTAGAAAATATAAAGTGGACCAGAGAAGAAAGACAATGGGAAAAGAACAAGGGAATGAGCATGCACACCAGTGACAGTTTAAAAGAAAATAGACACAGTGAAATAAAAGACAGTAAGATTTCATGAACATTGCCTAATCCTAACAGTGGGTAAAGAACACAATTTTCCAAATACTCTTTGGAGAACAGAAAGTTTATGACGTTTTTAATGTGATGTTCTAAATCATAACTTTTTGCCATTAAGCAAATGTTCCATGATAATGTGGTGACTTTATACCTTTTTTGTTCAATCATCTAAATCCTGCCTTCTTAGATACCTCTCTGCATGTGTATTACTCTACCATGTCTTTAGGGATTCTGGACCCTCTGAATAGACAAATCCTCGCTTTGTTCTTTAACTGTGATAACAGATGCACTGGAAGGAATGGAATCAGGGGAATTAGAGGAAATGCTCATTAAAACAAATTTAAAAGGTCTAATGATCAAAGTATTGATTAATTAGCCAAACATTGATTAGCAGTCACACTTTATCCACTACAAAGTTTCTAATTACTGCACCATTATTCCAGATTGACCTATTCTTTTCTGTCACTTGTGATGAAGAACAATTTTTATTAAGTGGGTTTTGGATTTTTGACCTGTAAAATTTTAATAGGGAGTGCAAAGTGGGAATCATATGTGGTTTGGCATTTTATTCACCAAGGGACAGATAGTTACTGTCTCTAGTTAACCAGAAGCATAAGAGTGCAAGAGGGACAAGAATACTTAGAATCACAATCTTACCATATTCCCAATCAAGGGGAAAAAAAGCTACATATTCATCCATTGAACTGGGAAAGAGAAAAATGTTTGCCCTTCTGGTTATATAGAGAACTGATGTTACATGAGCCCTCAATACCATAGAGTATCAAGTCAAGGATATCCAGAAATGGAGAAACATTTTGAGTAATATAGAAGGGAGGATTTATTATAGAGTTAATTTTATTCAATTTAAGAATTGGTTAAGACAGATATAGAAGGGTGTTGCCCCTGCATCTGTTTGTGGGCATGATATCCACAGGCCAGACAACTTGCTGATGGGTAGGAAGTGAGGAGGCTAGCACAAGCTGAAAGTGACATCTGTCTCTCCCTTCTAGAACTTTAGCCGGGCATGTGGGCTGCAGCTCATGGCATTGTTCACCATGGTGAGGCTCACACACAGGACTCAAGTGCACAGTTGGTTTATATCTGGCTGAGGAACCACACCAGCAGTGTGAGTTAACAGGTCTGGCAATGTATGTGAGCAGTAAAAAACATTCAGAGTGTATAAATGGTTTTTCCTTTACTTCTATCTCCCAAACTTCATGTGCAAATTGCTCCTGGGGTCAATTCTAAACTCTCCTCATCAGCAAGGCAATTCGAGGGAACAAAGCTCAAGCTCCACTAAGTCAGAACAATACAAAGACACCAAATAAAGCAGAAAGGAGTCACACCTGCAGTACTGCGGACACCAGTGTCTAAGCCTCTGGGGACATAGCATGCAAGAAAAGATACCAGGACCCTGCTGCCACTTTGAAGGAGGTCCCCCGCCAAACAACCAGGCTTCCTTTCCTTCCAAGGAGTCTCCTTTTTACAGATGTTAAACAGGAAAGAGAAAAGTGATTTATATCAGGCCATCAGAAATAGCCCACTTTTAATATTTCAACTGGACAATTTCTGGACATCTTGCAGAAGATCTTGTTGATCTCAATAACTGTCTATTTAAATCTGCTGAAGTAGTGCTTATGTCCTGATTCACCAAAAGAAAAGGCCAACACGCCACATAGGGTTACAGTCTCAATATAACTGTCTGAGAGGGCTGCTCCAGGTCCACTCCTGATGAGATCAGCTCTAAGGCCAGAAAGCAGATTTACAGTATGAACATAAGGAGCAGGGAGTGCACCTTTTTGATCATACATATGCTTGACAGGCAAAATGTGCTTACCACCTTATTGCCAAATAAGTAACAGCACGTAAGCTCCCTGCAATCTGTGGGAAATGACATCCTGAAGACAATTCAGAGCAGAGCATTAGGCTGACAATCTCCTCAGCAGTCACTGTCTGGAAAGGGCCAGAACAAACGGAAGAGCTTGCTCTCCATGCTTAATGGGTAGGGACTCTTACTGGCTCTTGGGTCTCCTGCGGGGCTGTGTTGTGAAAGGCAGCTGGCTTATTCACAAGCAAAGAAAGGAGAGTTGGCATTCTGTTGGATGAGAAATGCCTCTCCTGCTTCTGGGTGGGAGGAGGCAAAAGATAGAGGGAGTTTCATGACACAAGTCCATGAGTCAAGTGAATAGGGCGGTGGTCTGAAGTGCGCGTGACCTTCTCATCACTCTGTGGCTCGTGTAGCCACTACATCACTCTGTAGCCAACAGGGGGGGCACTTTTCTTGTTACTTGCTGTTTCGTTGTTTTTATGTAATTTGGTAATATATTTTGTTAAGTAGTTAATCCACCTAAAAATTCAATGTGAAAGCAATATTTAAGGAATTAACTGTATACTTCAGGTTTTAATTTTTTAAAAGTTTTTTTTTCTTTTTCTGATTCTGAACAGATTTTTTATCCCTTCCCATTGTTTGTATATTCATATATTCATTTTGCATATTCATATATTTACATGTCCCATACTTCAAAATATATAATTGTGTAGTAAGACAAATACATAAATACCTACTCTGCACTATATCAATACTTTTTTTAAAATTATCTTTATTGGTACATTAAATATACACATCATGATTGCACTCCATAATGGGGATTTGTACCAGTATAAGACACAACTTAATTCTCATTTTTTCCCATAGCCCCACCCACCCTACCACCCCCCCATATATATAAAATTTGTTTCCTTACTAATACTTTTAACCAGCATATTAGTATCTAAGCCATCACCACACTGTCTATAGTGAAGCCTTGTAGTACTTTTCTATTTTTCTAGTAAAAATGTGGAGAAAATTTCAGCAAAGTAACAAAAAGTAATGATCTTTTGTGCACTATTAGGAAATTAACAAAAACCATCTTGATAAAAGTAAAAATAAAATATATTTTATATCACCCTCTCATTTTATTTTTAACTCATTACTCTTTATTAATTTAGAAGAATTCTATTTGTGATGTAGTTTGTTTTTGTTACATTTTTAATAAGTATCTCTGGCTTATTTTACAATGTGGCCAAATATATTTTTCTTTTTGTATTCTTTGTGTAATTTTTTATCCTTAGAAATGAGTCCAAGTCAAGCAAGAATATCTTGTAGGAGAGAATAAGACAGAGAGAGAGACACACACACACACAGATGGGGAGGGAGATATAATTTAGCTCAGAGTTTCACACACACACACACATACACACACACACACAGAGAGAGAGAGAGAGAGAGTGGGAGAGAGAGAGAGAGAAAGAAAGAGAAAGAGAGAAAGAGAGAGAGAGAAAATGAATTACCAACTTCATGGTTTTTTGACACCATGATCTTCTCCAAAAAGCAATGAGAAAGTCTTCTTAAATACTTTCTGTTTTTGAAATTCTTCTAATTTTTCCACATTCTAAGACATCTAAAGACATATTAAGTATTTATGAAGCCAAAATTTAAATACCTCATACTTTGGTACCTCAACATAGGGTAATTTGTATTTTCTAATTTTATATTAATACCATAGAATTTATTTTCTTTCTTCCACTTCTAAAATCTTCTACTGCTTTATGTAAAGGTAATTGTTTGAGTCAGTTTTACCATGAGACAATAACTGAAACCCATCACTTAGAAGAGGAGAGATGTAATTTAGCTCAGAGTTTCAATACATGAATGTCAAACTCTAAGAAAGAAACATCATGGAAAATGAGCTAGTTCATGGCAGCTGGAAAGCAGAGAAGAAGGGGTCAGGGGTAGTCCTCATACTCAACATTGCGGCTGTACATCCCCCTCAGACACACCCAGAAGTGCACTTCACCAATCCCTTCTGGAATCTCCCAAGCCATGCAAGTTGACACGGTCAAGCTTAACTGTCAAATCCAATGTCTTGTCAACTAGATATTCAAAAACACAAGACATCCTTAATCTCCAAACCAACATGGCTACAATTCTGCCTAAAATGACACAACTATTTTGTGTAAAACCAAAAATAGATAATTATTTCCCTAAAGTTTCAAGAATTCCAGAATTTTTCAAAAACTCAAGTTTAGGACTCTTCTAAGACTCACATTGGTCTATTAATTGTGAAACTCTGTAAAAAATAAAATGATGCTACAAAATACCAAGCGACAATGGCATAGTATAAACATTCCAATGCTGAAATTGAACACTAGAGAGCAGAAAAAAAATGAGCCAAATAAAAGCCTTAACCCAACATGAAAAATGTTAAATTCTATATCTACCATCCAGGACATATGATGATGATATGGATTTCAGAGGACTTGAGAATCTCCACTCTATGGCCTTGCTGGATACAGTCCACAGGTCCTCTCTTTGGGGCTGGCTGCACTTTGATGTCTCAGCTTTTCTCCATAGATGCTCTATATTCCTGACATCTCTGACTTCATTTGCACAATTTTACAAGTGGTACTTTTAGGGGCTCCTTGCCTGGCCTCCTAGGTAGTCCTCTGAAATTTGGGTGGAAGCTTCCCTGACTTCACAAACCTTTCATTTTGCATGATATTAAAACCAATATCATATGAAGAGCACAAAGGTCTAGTCAACAAAAGCAATACTCAAGCCCTCCTGGAGCTAACCTGAAGCCTTGCAATATATGAACGGCTAAGCATAGTGAAATGAGAGATTCAGTTCATGAAGAAGCCTGTCTTGAATGGGGATCCCAGGAAACCTGTTCTCAAATTAAAGACAGACATTTATACACCATTGAGCCTGTGATACTTGGGGGTCTTATTGATTGCTGAGATTTACACAGGTCATCCTTTTTCTATGACTATGTACAATAATTAGTTTCTTTTGCTGGTGTTCATCTCTTCAGTAATTATTTAATTTGGCTCCAATTTTATATGTGATTCCTTTGGGATCAAAATTTAAGCTTTTCAAACTTTTTAGTTTTATTTATTTATTTATTTATTTATTTTGCCAAGTGACACTATAAATCTGGCTAAAAGCAGTCAGAAGCACCCATGCTACAGTCTTAATTTTGGGGTGATTTGAATTTTCTTCAGCCAAATCAATTAATACTTGTCACAAAATCTCAGAACATGTGCAAAAATGTACTCAAGTGTTATTACCCCAGTGTAACATATGGCCTGTAGTCCAGTGCCAATGTAATCATGGTTCCCAACTGAAATTTTCTAAATCTAGCCTTTGCTACTCACATTCCTATCATTATTCTGGTCTTCTGAGTTACCTGTCAGCTGCTATTTACAGTATTCTAACTCTTATCTAGTCCACAATTCCAAATCTTTCTAAAGCCTTCTTTTAAGTCAATTCAAAAGTTTTCCAAACTAAGTGTGTTCACAATAACCCTACTCCTGATACCAATTTTTTTTTATTAGTCAGCCTTGGTGGTGCTGGAATACAGTATCTGGCACCCCTAACTTAAAGGGGATGTTTATTTCTTTTTTATCTCCAAGGGAGGAACATCACATGGAAGGACACGGTAGAGCAAAGTTGCTTAGGTTGTGGTAGCAAGGAGAAATGGCAGGGAGTAGACACAGGGATCAGCAGATCAGGAACAGATACAGTTTCCAAGGTCATACCTCTCTGACTCATTCAGACACATGAAGAACTCTCCTTAACTAATCCCCTGGTGGCTTCCTAGCCAATCAAGTAGATACAATGAAGATGAACTGTCAAAGTATATCAAATAAAAAGAAGGCATAAATTTCACTAGTATGTTGTTTTATATTGGGAAATGAGTTATACAATGAAATAGAATCTATTTTTATGTTTAACTTAATTATTAAACAGCTCAAATTTCTACTGATTGGTATAAAGTGAAAGTCATTGTTTTCTCCTTAATTTGGGTAATGTGTTTATTTGAATATGTAATTTCAGTTCATTAATTACTGTTCTCTGGATATATAAAATATAATAGATGGGTGGATGGGTGAATGGAGGGATTATAGATGGTAGAGAGACAGATAAATGATAGACAGATAGATAGATAGATAGATATAGATAGATAGATAGACAGACAGACGGATGGACAGACAGAAAAGTTGAATTTATGGTTTGTATATGATTTGCTGAACTGTGTCTCCTGATTTACAACATCAGCTGTAAATTTCCTTTGTTTGTCGTTTTGGCTTTAATGCCATAAATTTACTTATAAAATGCTGTAACTATAGGTATGCACTGTCCAGATTCTTCTTCAAGGGCATACTTTGTACCCAGCTTTTGTGAATGTTATCAATGAACTGTAACCAGTTGTCAGCTCTTTTTGAATGTGTGACCTTAGGAGAGATATTTCAGCCAAAATTTTTGAGACAGCCAGTTCAAGTGATTGAACAAATGAGTGGAAATATAAATATCTGGCCATTGTCATAGTCAAGACCTACTGAATGGCAATACTTACTCCACATCTCTTTGAAAATGTAGTCGTTTTGTGAGACTTACATCACAATGACTCTGTACAATCCTATTTTTTCCTCCACACTTAGCTTATGCTTATCTTGAGAACATATTTTGCATCCAATATTCTGTCCCTGCCCCCAATTCTTAATGTTAACAAGTAGCTGTTCTTACTACTAATGGCTGGAGAAAGTCTATAATATGATGGGGCTTGGAAGTTGGATCAATCACTGTCCAACTGGCTGCTAGGTCCATCAGTGGTGGTCAGTAATGCAATCTTTAACACACTTGGTGGTCCAGTGGTTAAAACTTTCAGTGTCGAAGAGAAGACATCAGAACACACAATGTATCCAGTGGGTGAGATGTAAGAAGAAAATAGTAATTATAGGAATAATTGGGTGGGGTGACTACTGCTTAGCCTCACTAATACTCTCTGAAATACCCTAAAATATTAAGGAGTGGCATGATGAAGTTGAAAATCACAGGGTCTCCTTGATTGTTTAAAAAACTCATCTATTCAAATAGTGGGAAAGAAGGCTGAGATCTGTGCATGGGATACACACATCCCGGAGGTTGAACTTCAAATGCAGTTAACTGCTCATCTAAGGTATATCTGCTATGTCATTCATAAGATAAAACTCTGAGATTCTGACATTATAGATGAAAATATTGGAGTTGAACCATCTACTATCTTAATTTTGTATCCCAGGCTCTATCAATACCACTTAATTCTCAGAATTAATATGCCTTTCGCTATTATGAGATTAAAATTTACCCTCTATAGCAAGACAGTAAAGAGGCTTAACCCTTGAAAAGCAGTGTACACTAAAGAAGTGTAAAACATTTATAGCAAGAATTTTTGATTAGAAATAAAATTACATTAACTGGAGACATTCAGGGCTAAGAAGTGAGGAGTGAGACATGTCATAAAACCTAAGATGCCTGAACTGGCAGGAATACTTTCAGAAACTGGAGCATTTACTTGAGAAACTCTTACTGGCGAAAATGGAATATTCTTGTACTTAGGAGATTTCTGGACCCTTCAAACACAGAGAAATTGATTCAAGTATTGCATGGATTCTTATATTGTAGATTATATTGTTCCTCTCATGTCTGTCAGGGAGCAATACTATACTTCTTTGTCGAAGCTGACTTCAGTGGTATGTCAGTCTAGGTTGTCCCTGGCTCCTTATCCCAAATGGATTCTCTTCCTAGGCAACTCCATGGGTGGTGACCAAGAAGGATTATAACTCACTTTGATCTACCTTTTTATTTTGGGGGTAAATCTTAATTGGTAAAATGTATATTTAATATTTTGGATTTGATCTTGTAGTATTTTGGTTAGCCCTCCTACAATTGTGTTCAGAGACTATAATTATTACGTTATTGCATGCTCTCTTTCTAGATTAGAAGTCAATTAGGTATTTCATTTAAAATAAATCAAATATCCATGTCTCATTTTCTACTTTTTGAGTAATTTTCTTAACACAAGAGTCATATTTTGCTTGATAGATTATTCATGTTTTGAACTTTTAAAACTAATTATTGAAAGTAGAGGGGCCAGGGATTTAGCTCAATGGTTCTGGTGCCTGTTTTGCAAAGGTAAGGTCCCAAGATCGATCTCCAGTAACCACATACAACAATGCCACGTATGGTGACTCATGCCCACCAGCAATCAGTATCACATACCACAGTGCTGGGAGTGGTGGCTCACGCCTGTAATCCCAACATTTGAGAAGCAGAGGCAGGAGGACTGTTTTGAGTTTGAGGCTGGCCTGGTTTACATAGTGAGCACAGGGCCAGCCTGAACTACAAAACGAGATCACATCTAAAAAAAATTGTTTTTGTTAAAAATTGAAATTGTATTACATGTGTTGTCTGTTTTTGTTTCTATTATCATTTGTTTTGGTGCTCTTGCTGCTGTTTTCAGTGAGCCAGTTTTGATTTGTAAACAAATTTATTACAACAAAAGATTCATTAGCATAAATCCTCCTCTTGGTCAAGATTTGTTCTGAGACCTCATGATAGGTAAATATTGTTTTACTTGCAATACTTCATTAATCATTTTATTTCATATTTATATTGGCCATTATCTTTACTTTTGATTTTGTGTTTAATATTATTTATTTTGGTGCTATTTCTTATTAATGATTTCAAAGAACTGGTTTTGTTGTGTAAACAACTTAATAAAACTGCATTACTATTAATTCTCCTCAAAATAGCCCTCACTTCCCCACGTTTATCTCATCATTTCCATCATTTCCTGAAGCAATTTTGTAAATCTTTTTTGTGAGTGTCTTTGCATGGTTATCTCCACATCATAAATTGATCATAAATGTTTATGGAAATTTCTGTCAAAAAAAAATTTTTCAGAGTGTCCTCATTCACCTAACTCAGCAAATCTGGTACCATGCCATTTTAAATTCTTCCACAAAGTCAAAATGACCCTGAGTTCAATCCTTCAGCATGGCAAAAATACAAACAGACAGACACACAGACAGACATTTAACATTTAAGATTAACAGGCACAATTCCATTCATTTTTCATTTGGCTCTTAAATAACAATTTAAACTATATTTAATCTCTCAATAATCATAATACCACACTGTTACCATCCTACATATACCCCAAACCACAGAATGTCTTCCAAAACATATCAGCAGTTCTAAATTCACTTAAAATTCCAAGCTAAGTCTCATCTGAGATTCAAGGCAAGGACTTAACCTGGAACTCCTGTATAAATGTGAAATGAGTCACATATTACCCAAATAAAGGAAGAAATAGGATGACAAAGCCTAACTGAATCAAAGCATGACTGAAGCCCACGTGAGCAAATGTGAAGCCCAGCAGCGCCACACCTTGCAGCTGGATGGATGGTGATAAGCGATGATTTCCAGAGTGCTCCTGCAACTCAGCAGCCCTATAGCCTTGGCAATAGCAGATTAGAGTCAACCCCCTGGGTTTACTCTACTATCTGCCTGTAGTTTCCTCCACAGATGTTTCACATTCCTGGAATCTCCAACCTCCTGGCGTCTCTCCTGCACCTTCAGTTTCATTTCCACATTTCATGCCCTAAACTCTCAGAGGCACACTGTCTTCCTCCCAGGTCTTCTTTAGAAATGTAGGTGGAAGGCTCTGTGACTTTACAGATTTAGTGTGCTTGAAAAACTAGCATCATGTTGAGAACACCAATATCTGCCACCAGTATTAGCATCATCCTCTATGTTCTTGGATGTTTGAACTCAGAAAACTACTTCCTTGGCCCTGGGACTGTTTTCTCAAAGCAAAGTTTTTCAAAAAGGCTTACACTTTATACCATTTAGCCTGCAAAAGACAGGATCTTGCTTATTCCTGAAATGGGCTCAAAATATCTTCCTTCTTATCTCAGTTCAAATACTTAGTTTATTTTTGATAACATCAATTTCTTCAAAAATTCATACTAGTGTTTATTCTAATACTAAAAGTGCTTCTTTCTGGCCAAAATTTAAGTTTCTCAAATCTTTCTGATATATTTTCGCTTCTGACTCTTATTCTAAATATGGCTGAAACACCCACCAGTACCTAGCCCATGCCTTGACCATTAAGCTGCCTCCAAATTGTCTCCTCCAGATCAACTGGTCTGCTACTTTTATTTATTTGTTTATTTATTTATTTATTTTTAGTTTTTTGAGACAGGGTCTGTTTTTGTAGTTCACACTAGTCTTGAACTCAGCCTCAAACTCAGTAATCCTCTTGCTTCTACCTCCAGAGTGCTGGGCTGAGCCACCACCATCTGGCACTGTGGTGTATGGTACTGATTTCTATGCCCAGTATTGTTGTATGTGCTTACCAGGGATTGAACCCAGGTCTTTGTGTTTGCAAGACAGGCACCTGAACCACTGAGCTAAATTCCTGGCCCTGTCTGCTACCTTTAAATTTAAACTTTGACCATGTCTTAGGCTATAGCCAAAATAGACAAGCTTTTTTACTAACTTTTTAAAAAATAGAATGTAATATGCATAACTTCTAGTTCAATTTCAAAAGAATTTCCATTCCATTTGAAATCTAAGTCTGACCTTTATTATCCCTATTTGCATCACCACTCTCCTTCTCTGAGTTTTGTTGTTGTCTCGAGGTTATTGATATAATGATCATCACAAAACATGCATAATGTAAAATATTAAGATTCTCCCTTCATTGATGCCATTGATTTTTTTGAGGTGTGATTTATTCTTTTTCTTTGCAGGCCATCTTCTCTAGACATCTGAGCAAAGGGTTTACCTTTTGATATTTCATGTGCTGTGTACTGCACATCAGATTCACAGAAATTGATATTACAACATTTTTCTGCATAAAATGTTGGAAAAGATTCTGATAGGTAGAGCTTTTATAAGGTACCTATCTTGTACAGTCGTTTGTAGGTAGGGAATAGTAACTAAAATAAAAGAATGTGATTGGCTTGCTTGGATTAGAAGCCCTTCCCTGAATCTATCATCTATAGGCAGGAGCTGTGTGATGTCATACTGTCATACTGCACGGGAGCTGCTCTTCTATCCAGATGACAAAGGAAGATGGGATAAGATTCAAAGTAAAGGCAATATTTTCCTTCTAATAAAAAATGTGTGATAGGGTGGGTAGAGCTATGGGAAAAAATGAGAATTAAGTTGTGTCTTATACCAGTACAAATCCCCATTATGGAGTGCAATCATGATGCATATATGTAATGTACTGATAAAGATTTTTAAAATAATAATATATAAAAAATAAATAAATAAAAAAAATGTTAGCCATATTGAGTCAATTAACCAGTTAAGAAACATTTAAATGCAAAATGGTTAACACAATGTTTTCCTTATGAACTAGTAAGAAAATGCAAGCAAACTTCTTGCTTAATTTTTAAAAAATTTACAATTTAACTTCAACTTTTAAACATTTTTTGATATGACAGTGATTAAAATACATAATTTTGGCTTGAAAAAATAGATATTATCTCCTTGGTTTTTTGAAATTTTTATCTGCTTTGTTAAAGTTGCTTAACTAATTTGTTAGGATCCTTTGACTGGAAGTGAATGTGGTAGACAACCAAATTTAAATTGCCTTAACTAGGAAAGGTAATGTAGCACAACCTTAGTTTAAGATTTTAATTAAAATGTATAGCAAGTAAATGGATTAGATTCAATGAGAATATTGTATTGAATGCTTAGTATGTGGGAAATATCTACAAATGATGAGCTTCCCACTCCATGGGCAGAGTGAATGTGGTATCCAAAAACAAATTTCCGTAATGAAAACTATTATTTAAAAAAGAAAATATACAAAGACCATGCTAAAAATGTACATTCTAGCTTCACAGTGAATCTTTTTCTTGTTTGGACAGGAGGATGGACAACTCACTGAGATCAATTTCAGGCAAGCACAGCTTTCAGAACTAGGCTGGCATGTTCTCCATCAAAATGGCACCCACTTGGCAAGCCTTTGTTGTTGCCTCAACAATTCCCAGATGCTGCCACCAGTAAGAATCCTGATGTTAGGGGAGAGTCTAGTTCAGTTGAGCTCTTTCTGTATATGTTTAGTCATGTGTAACAGCAATAAAGTTTTCAAAAATTAGAGAAGAGGATAATGTAGCAGCTCTTATTTACCAAATCACTGACATGGTGTTTTAAGAAATAAACCACTTGTGATACTTCATCATGGTGATAATGTACCCAAAAATAGGTCAGTGGTGTTAATACTTAGGAAAAGGCAGTATTTTATCTCTGTAGCTTCTTTCTAGTTAAACTTGAGCTGAACAGAAGTACTGCTTTCAAGCATTTAGTCCTCTATGTCAAGCAGCCTACATGGAGGTGACACATAGATGTCTACAGTATTTTATCCATGTAGCTATGGCTAGACAGTGAGATTAGAATTAAGAGTTCTCCACATGGCAGTTCTGTATGCTGAGTACCCGATTAGCTGACAATGCCAATAGCCTTTGTTTTTACAGGTTTGTGAGAGAGGAAGGATACAATTAAGAAGAACTGAACAGTGTAACACAGAGCCTCTTCTGCTTTCCTGAGTGTCTTATCAGTTTTTAAAATTATAAGTATACATCCATTTTCAAAATAAAGCCATTCTGGGCCACATCAATAAAAAGAGATTTAAAAGTACTATATCTTGGCAATGAACTGAATACAAGTGAATGATTTCAGGTGCTGATTTGTAAACTAACAACTTAAAAAAGCTCTTTGTTGCTTTACAAATGTGAAGTGTTGTGATTCCTCTGGGAATTCTGAGTAAGCAAATATTTTTGTTAGACATGGCAGCATTTTTCAGGCATATGTTATTACGGTTGGATTCAGCACAAATCCTGAAAGAAAATAATTTTTCTTGCATACTATGTAAAGAATCTGGCAAAGCATCCCATTCTAAGATACAAAATCAGACCTACTGATATAAGAATTATGTACAAATCCCACGTGGCATGGATGGGAGAATAAACTTCATATTTTGCATATGCAGCAGCTATATTAACATGATGGATTTTCAACACTCTACAGGACACATTATAATGTTTTTGGCCAATAGCCCATGAATTTGAAGGATTTATACAATGGACCATAACAGCTCCATAGGAATGATTATATCCTACTCAAAGGAAAAAAAAATGTCTTTTTAAAACCTTCCTATTAACCTGTTTGCTCCATAGACCATAATCCTCTGAAGGTTAAATTATATACATAGGAAAATGGACCAAATCACCTCATTTTGTGTTTGAAAATATATTTATGGTTTTAAAAGCTCTCCCAAATGTGAGAGTGGAAATTGTACCCAAGAGTACCATCAAATCAAAGTGATGTTGAAATGTGAGCAACAGGCACTACTTACAGTTTCTACTCAGGAGAGAAATCTTCATAATGTAGACATAATACTCCTTTATGTACCATTTTACATGTACAGTAATCTAAAAATAAACCCAGCAGTACAACCCAAATTGTCAAATACCATAAGACAACAGCTCTCAAAAATTAGGTATAAAGAGTCATGATAAAGACATATGCTAAAAAATAAATGAAAAAATATCGTTAAAATTTTATGCTTGCATATATGTTATTCACCCATGGTTATAAAATCATAGTATATGAGAAAAAAAAGCTCACATGATTTAAAATTATTTATTTAATTTTTTCATGAATACTCTTTAACCCTAGATTGTTGAAAGTAATGTATTTTAATTAAGATATCAGTGATGTCTAAATTATTAATCTGATATCTCTCTCAGATAATAGAAAGTGCTTGGCATTGAGAATATTGTGGACCCCTCAGAGAAGATGGCAAATAAACCTCTCACCCTCTCTAACTGGAACGATTCCTGATAGAAAAGGGTGTTGTCATTCACAGTCAATTACTTATGGCACATACATATTTGAGGCTTGGAGTGTGTGAACTCAATTTATCAGTTTTAAAGTCTGTACAGAGGAGCAAGCAAGTCAATGAAGAGGAAAGGTTATTTGTTGTTGTTACTGTTTTTATTTTAAGTCAGGGGCTTTGGTGGATATCTTTCTGTTCTTACCCTCTCACTGTTTTCTTTCCTTTGGATCTCTGTCATTGGTGTATATATTTTCCCAAAGGTTTCTGAAAAAGCATTTGAAGTTTGAAGGAAATGACAAATATAAAGCTGAAGATGAGTAAAAAATAAACATAAAATTAATGTGCAAAATTTCCCAAAGTTCACTTCTCTTTAGTAAATATGTAGACTCAGCAGAAGCAGCCAGATAGGATGGACACAGCAGTAATCATAACTAGAGAAAATCATATTCATAGTTAAGAATTCTATTTTCTTACTAAATTGTGTTAGTCTTACTCAAATACTATACATAAACCATACCAGCACACAGACTAAGGTAGTAATTTCTTCTTCCTATCTCATTGTGCAGTTCTCTTTCAGATAGAGATCTGTAAACTGATTTAATTATAATATGGAGTCCTTCTATTCTGTATGGTATGCCAGCTCATTTGTGAACCTATGCATAATTAAACATGTTGGTATAATTAGGAAGGTTACACTCTTAAAGTGCCATGTATCTAAACTAAATATAAGCAACCAGTGCAGTTCTCTCATCTTTCCAGACAACATTTCCCGCCAATGGTTGGTTGAGTATAATTTGAAAAATTTAAGTAATCATTTTCCTTCTCTTCCCCTATTTTCAGTCAACTAAGTTTTTTAAATATATGTGCAAAACAGAAGAGAGAGTAAATGATTGTTAGAAAAACTTCCAGGACTACCCATTGCCTCTGTCTTTGTTTCAAGTTTAGAGTTTCCTCTAATAGGAAGAAGCTCCAGACACTGTCTTATGGGGCATTTATGACCTGCCTGAGGAAGTACACGGGAAGTAAAGACAGGCAGAGCTACATGAGTGGCCCACTCTGATGCTCAGGCTGTACTTCGGTTTAGTCAGAGAGTGAAGAGAGCAATGTGTGGCTTCTGCAGAGAAGCAACACACTTTATTTTGTCCTCTCTTTTGACAGAGTTTCATACAGTTTGTGAGGGGGAAGTTCTGCTAAAGCAATTTTAATTTATTTTATTCCTTATAATTCATCACTGGCTACAATTTTAATGGCTACTCTTTTAAAAGATACAGTTAATGTAGATTTTTCTGTTTCTTGTTATACACTTTTGCCATACTTCTATATGGAAGATTTAAATTCACTAAAGGGAATGATAATGAGATTTAATTCAAAAAAATCTCTCAACTTTGCATTCCAGACATGCAAGACTGTTGCCTGATGTGCTTTCTGTGCCACACACCCAGCATATGGGTTGTGCATAGCACCACAAAGGACAACATACAAGGGAGAGAGCTCACCTTCCTCCCCAGCCTCTCCCAGGCAGACTCAGTCATTGGTCAGTCTGCAGAGCATTAGATACATTTAGTGTTGGTCTTGGTGGGAGAAAGAAAATCAACTTCATTAATATTGCAAATAATATAATCAGTTGGGAACATAATGTGTCAGCTATGCATTAGAAATATTTGCCTTTAAAACCTTTCCCAGCAATTACTCAATTGATATTTATAAATTACAATCACACACACATACAGATCAAGGAAACTCACTGGAGCAATTACCTATGCATGAATGATTTCACCTTTCAGGACACTAATAAAACTAAGAGATCAAATAAAACTAGTTCATCTTTCAATATGATGTGGAGATCGAGAGCCAGTCATCCTTAAAAACTAGCATTAGTGGTCCAGGTTAAGGTCATATGCCAATTACAATGATTTCTAATAAAGTAGATTAAAATATAAAGAAAGAACAAAAGAAAAATGTAGTATAAAGAAAAATAAGGATGTGACAATATTTGTGTTTCTTGGTGACACCTATCATTGAATTCGCCTAAAGATTCTTTGACAAGCATCATAAAGACTGTTTATACTTTAGAGAATTAAGTTCCAGAAATCACTGGAAGGTAGCACTCAGTCCCTGCTTAGAGCTTATTTTCAAACTAGAGACTGTAGAAATTTTGCTCCAAGAAAGCAGGAGTTCCAATGTTTAACATACCATGGATATGCTACCTATCTTTAAGGTTTCAGACATAGATGAAAGTTCCCATGAAAGACCAAATTCCTGGACCTTCCACTTGTTACTTTGGGTTGTAGAAGCTGGAGTTTGGAGATGTGAAAGGAAAAGTGAGCTGTCAGTATAGAATCATTCAGAAATGTACTGGCTGGTGCAAATACCCAATGACAACTCACCAATTGCATGATTCAAATTGTTTGAGGCTTCCATTGCTATGACTGCAAATAATTTATAATAACCTATAAGTGATTTTAAAATGCATGATTCTGCTAATGCTGAAACCCGCCTAATAATTAACTAAAGAACTGGATATATGGGCTGTGTAGCTCAATGATTCCATGCCAGCCTGGCAAGTGCAAGTCCCAAGTTTAATCCCCAGTACATCCAAAAAAAAAAAAAAAAAAAAAAAAAAAGGGCTATAACTGGATGGTGATTAAATGTTTTGAAGGACACGTCACCATTTTATTCTCATGCAAACCAATCATATTTGCTCACCTTCTAGGTGTTGACTTCTGCTTTACTCCCACTTCTATAAGGATAAAAATAAATTATGCAGTGAGTTAGGTCAGTCTAATAGCTCAGCTCACTTAGGCACACTTAGGCACTGTTGAGGCAATTGACTAGTAAGCATTTCTTCTCTTCACTCATTTTGCTTCAGCCATGATGTTTCTTCTAACTTAACTTTCCTGATATGATTGTCAGGCTTCCTAAAATGTCACATTGGAATCTCTCATTCATTTTTCTACCTCCTTTTGCTTTCATCTCCCCTCCACTGCACCATGTTCTTGCTTTGATCCGTTTTCCTGCTCACAGTCTATCATTCCTTGAGTTTATGTTGTTCATTATATGAGATGAGCTGTTCTTGCTCATAGCCTTCATCTCCAGGATCAGGCATGCAGAAAACAAGCAGCTCATGGAGAATGAACGCGTTAGCTGCTATCCAGACACCTCAATGATGTCATAGCTAGTTACTGACTGTGCTTCTGGGTGTAGTCCTAAATCATAGGGTCACCATAGTTCTCCCAACATTCACAGTGCAATAGACTATGTATGTCCTTTTCAGATGAGGACAGCCCAAGCTCTAGTGTGGGATACAGAAGTACTTTTCTAAAAGAAGAGGAATACAAACCTTAGCACTATGCAATGTACTTGGCTGGTTTTGACCCAAGATAACCTAAACCCCAAGAAACTCTTCTTAGTCAGAGATGTATCTTCTTCCTATTCTTGTAAAAACCCTTATTGTGTTTATTTACTTGCACAATATCTGTACTAATGGGAGTCCTACCTTCAATTTTTATCTGTTTTGTCCATGACTTCAAAGTTACTTGCTATGCCCTTAAGAAAATCTCTTTTAAAAAATAATTACTTAAGAATATTGTTTGTATTTTGGATTTTTTAAAATATAATCAGAGTAGACAGCTTCTACTTTGTTACAAAACTAAATATGAAATTTCAGAAATCTTCCTTGCATTAAAAATGAATTAACTGTATGATTATTAATTGTGCATATTCCAATCCCTTTGTGCTGTACTGCATGTTTCTTGAATCTCATTTGAATCCTTTGGCTAAGTAATGTGTCAAGGGGGGTAGGAGCCTGAATGCCTAAGTTATTTAAAAGGCAGGACAGCACTTCCAGATTAGAATACCAATGAGTGGGGTTAAAAAGGCTCCACTGTAGTTGGAGGGCAGCTCTCAGACTGAGAAGTACCTGCAAAGGACCTCCATGGACTAATTTTCAGAATCACATTGTAATGTAGGCTCATGTCAATCATCAGAACAGACAGCTTCATCCCATGATATAAACTAGTTATACATGCAAGAGCTGCCAGAGGATCTTCATTAAAAAAGGACTTAGCATTAAAGGGAGAAGGTTGTTTTATTATAACACTTCAAACACAGTTTTTTGTTTTATATGTTCTCAGAATTCTTTTTTTGTTCTTTGCTACAATATCAAAAAAGTACCACAGAAGAATGAAAACATTAAATATTCCATTTTTTAATAAGAATCAAGGCAGCATTCTGGTTTAAGGCATTAAATTCATATACATTTTTCCTAAATTTATTCATGGCTTTGAATAACAAAAAGAAATCTCTAGATGTAATAGGAGGGTGTTTTTAATCTTTTGTGGAAAGGGATTTGCAGAGCTGACTACTCAAGGTAAAATATCTACTGGCAAAGTATATCAGCTTTATACATATAAATTTGTATAAAACCTCTGGGCTCTCCACAAGCTTCTCAATACCAGTTAGATATTGCAATTGATGTCTTTAAAATTTAATATAATTGTGTTAAAAGGAAAACAGGAACAATATCCATGTAAGCAAAACACTGACACTATAATCTAGTATTTAAAGAAAAGCTAACAAGGCTTTAATAAAACAGATAAAGTCACCTTTTACTTATATTTGATAGCTTCATATTAAAATTAAATACATTTGTGCATCATGTAATCTCTTCAAGATATCCATCATACATAATATTTATTTAAATAATCTCATTTCTAAGCATGAAATATGTCATGGCAAATCACTTGGTAAATGAAATTAAAGCAAATACATGGTAAAATTAACTGTGTCTTCAAATGATATGTTCTTATAGGTTGAAAGCAGACACATAAAAATATTAGAAGTGGTAAGCAAATTTAATAAAATTTGAGGATATAAAATCAACCAACAAAAATCAATTATGTTCTAAACAATAAAAGGGCACTGAGAAGAAAATTAGGAAACATCTCGTTTATCCATAGTATCAAAAGCTATCATAGTTTGTAATAAATTTAACCATGAAAGTGAAAGACTTGAACAGTGAAAACTACAAAACAATTATGAAAAAATTAAACAGGACTCGAATGGGAACATACTGGAATTCATAGAATGGAAAATTGGCCTTTAAAAAATTCATAGTATCCAAATCTGTGTAGAAATTCAATGTCATCTTAGTCAAAATTACAATGATATTTTTCAAGGAAATATAAAATAATTCTAATACTCAGAACCACAAAGGAACTCAAATAACTAATTAATCATCAAAAGAATGAAGCTGGAAGTAGTACAAGTAATACACTATTTGATTTTAAAATATACTACCAAGCTAAAATAAGTGAAACTTTATGGTACTGGCACAACTATTGAAATGTAGAGCAACGGAACAGAACAGAAATCTCAAAAGTAATCCCGTGATATTTACAACAGTGTCAATAATACCATGTCTTTAAAAAATGATGTTAGTAAAACCAGATGGTTACTACATACAAAAGAATGAAATTGAAATTTTACCTTACATCATGTACAAAAATAAACTGAAAAGCCATCTAGTCAGACTTGAAATCAAGAGTGTAACTAAGACTCCTGGAAGAAAACATAATAAAACATTTTTTTTTTGCATTGATCTTGGCAGTGATTTATTGAGTATGGTCCCCAAACTATAGGCAGAAAAATTAAAAGTAACGAATAAGGAGTACATCAAACTTTAAAGCTTCTACATAAAAGGAAAAACAAAGAAAACAATCATGAAATGGGAAAAATATTCCTAAACCATATGTTTATGTATATGGCAAGAGTGCTAATACTCAAAACATATAAAGAACTTGCTTGTACTGCCACCACAATCTGCTTTAAAACTAGGCAAATGTATATAAGTTATATAACAGTGGTAGAGCACACGCTTTGTGTCCACAAGATTTTGTGATCAATCCTAATATCCAGAAATAATAAATAAATATTTATCCAAGAAACAAATTCAAATGACCAGCAGGTAGGTAGAAATGTGTTCAATATGACCCATCATAGAAAAGCAAATAAAACCAACAATAAAATGACATTATGCCTTATTTCCTGGATGCTTTTTTTTAAAAAGCAAGAATAATAAGCGTTGGCTAGAATATAGAGAAATTAGAGTTCTAGTACTACTTCTATATTCTTATTTGCTTGTAGGAATTACATGGCCAGTCATGATGGAAAACAATTGATGCTTCATTGAAAAATTAAAAATTGCACCTCCACATTGTGTAGTGATACTACCTTTGAGTATGAATCTGAAAGAATCAGAGATCTATTCATGAAGAGATGTCATTACTTCTATGTTCATTGCAGTGTTATTCACCATAATGAAGATGCAGAAGCAACATGGCACTCCACCGGTGGGTGGATGGATAAGGAATGTCCACTATATACATACAACAGAATATTTGTCCATCTTTTAAAAGGATACTATATGTGAGAATACAGATGAGATACATGGCTCATATTCTAAGTGAAAGTAGCCAGTCATGAAAACACAAACACCACATGATCCCATATATGCCACCTATGTGAAGTATTTAAAATAGGCCAAGTCATCAAAACAGAAGGAAGAATGACAGCTGCCAAGAGCTGAGAAGAATAAAAAATGTGGTGTTACTGTTTAATGGGATTAAAGTTTCAGCTATGTTTAAGCAGTGAGTTCTACAGTTCTGGGGCACAGCCTTGTGTTATACTATGGGGAACATTTTAAGAGAATAGAGAAGTGTTCTTGCTTCACTAACACAAACAAAACAATCACACAATCTCTTTCCACTTGCAGAGCTCCTAATCTCAAGTTGGTCTCATGGTTTAAAAGAGTTCTCTGTAGAAGTAGATATATTTATTTAGACATAACATAAATGATAATCTGCAAATTTCACTTATGATACTAAAATCCCATATTATTTTTCAGTGTTTATTAGGAGTCCACTTGGAAGCTGAATCCTTAAAGTTACTTAGAAAAGCCCAGCAGCTCTCGTGGTGGGGAAGTTCTCCCACCATCATGGGAGAATATAGCTTAATGAAAGGTCGTCTGATGCTCAAAAAGCACGTGTCAGTTCCAACTTCAACCCTCCAGGTCAGTTACTTAAAAAATTAAACTACATACTACACATGTTTAAATATCCTATGACAGAATTTAAGAGTTTTCTAAAGGAGCTCTTATCATACTTGTCATCTTGCACTTTGATTATAGTCCAAAAATGTGAGTGTGTTTTTCTCATTTCATAGTGTATCATTGTGAGAAATCAGCACACACATTTTCCAAAGTAGCCAGTATGTGTATATAGCATATACATCCTTAAGCTATTTTGTTAGCTCCTTCAGTGTAGAAACTCAGCAAAACATAAGTGAATCTGTTGTATGTGTTAACACAAAGGTAAAAGAAATTAATGACTTAACTTTATTGAGGATTCTAGTTTCTCCTTCAGCACCTAGAGTGTCACATCATGAATAGTAAGCTCCCACCACAATAGCAGGGCCCTTCTTTTTGCAAATACTGATTGGACCTTTCTTTACTGTTACTGGACACTTTCTGTGTTAGTTTTGATGTATAATTCTCTGAATCCTTTTGTACAAACTAGAATGCATGTGTAAGAATTTAGATCCTTGCAATGTAGTGACTATGAATTTATTTGTAAATAAATAGAAAACATTTTTATTAAAAAACCCAAATGTCCATGATAAAAGAGCCTCCTTCACTATTTTACCCAGACAAGCAATCTTTATATGCATTATTACACATTTCTTTCCATCATCCTTATATAAGCCATCTACAAATGCATGTTTGCAATGCTTAACTAGACATACAATGCAGAGCAAAGTAAGTAGCAAGAGAGGGTAAACCTGATCTCCACAGACCTAAAAAGAGATTAACAATAGAGAGGGGAATATATATATATATATATCTTATAATTTTCCTCCTTCAGATTCCTCCACTTTGTAGTTTATATCACTGACTAGTTCGCTACTACATTCGTGTCTATAATATTGAACAAGTGACATAAACTGAGCAAATACGTTTTACCAAATAAATAAAAATATCAGAAAATATCCTCTACTTAAGTACAGTTTGATAGTAAGTTAATAGAAAGTTAGCTAGTAACAGGTGCATATCAACTCCCTAAATTTACATTTCCTTGTTAAAAGATACAAGGAAAAAGAGTCATATGTTATTGAATTCTGTTCCTCTTTCAAAATGTCCAAATATATTAATCATTTAAAAGATTAAATTACAATCCTAAATGAGATGACTGGCATTCGCAATTAAGAATTATGAGCTGTGATTCTCTCGAATTCAGGTGTATTTACTCAAACTATTTTATAGAAACATAAATAAACTTTACTTTTACATATTACAGTTAGATTTTCACATACAATCATCTTAATGAAAATGTCTTATACTGGTACAAATCCCCAATATGGAGTGCAATCATGATGTGTATATTTAATGTACCAATAAAGATTTTTTAATAAAGAAAAGAAAATAATGCATCACCATAAAAAAAGAAAATGTATTTAAATCATCATGTCATATTTTATGCTTAAATAAATTTCAATAATTTTAATGTAAAGATTACTACTGTTTATTGGCATGTTATATATATTTTTCTGAATTTTTCTTTATCCAAACCACTAAAGAAAACAGCTTTAAAAAATGTAATTTTAATACTTAATAATTCTGCTCTATATGCTATCATAATGTCAGCTCTATTAAAACTCTTTGAACTCAGATACATGACTCTGATACCAAGCTTCTGTTGATAGGTATGCATATTTCTAGAAAGGCAAGATATTTCTATCATTAACAGTATTGGTCAGACATTTTAAGTAGTTCAAAGGCCATTGTACTTAGCACATGAAATGAATAAAATCCCCCAAGTCATGTGAACAAAAATACTCTGAACACCAATATCTTAATATATGTGACAACATCTTCTAAGAAAAAAATATCAAAGCATTTTCCTTTTTCATGTAAATATACTTCATCTTGTTTTGGTAACTTAGCTTCTCCTCATGAAATGCTGCAGTGGAATAAAAACTGTAAAAAGACTGCAGGCACTCACTTCAGGGGTATTTAAATGATAAAGCCAAAACTTGCTTAGAGAAAGTAATATAGCCACATTTTAGGAATTTTGAAGTGGTATTTCAAGCCCAAATCTGAATCTGTGTAGGTTTATGAAAAGAAGTCAATGGATTTGCAAAAGTTACACCAATGTATTGCAATACACAACTGAATAAGAAAAGGTAAAAAATCTCCCTGGAGAAAAGATGGGCCTGAAAGCCTTTCTTTCTTTAATGTATTATGTCATACTTGAGTATACATTTGGAGTATTTGGCAGATTTATTTTTCACCTAGAATATATACTCTATTTGAGAAGTACTTTGCTCATATTGATATTTAATAGATTGACTGATTTTGAATATCATATTCTTCCCACCAAAGAAAATATGTATGTGTGCATGTATACATATACATACATGTGCATATATGTCTATGTGCACACATGTGTATAATGCATCTGCGTGTGTATGTATCTAAATATATATGAATGCGTATACTTTTATTTTAGTAAAAGCATGTCTATGTGTTTTTACATATAAAATGCAGTTCTTTACATGTCAAACAATAAATTTTAAGTTAAATAATTATGATATATTTAATGATAATAGTGGTCAAAACAACAGTCATTTATGTAAGTGAAATTGTGGAAACAATAACAAAGCATTTAGGTATATTCAATCATGTCCTGTATGCCTTATGTAAAAATATTCCCAACTTCTTCACTGTCACAAATTAGAAAGGAAAACAGAGCAGAGACACGGAGAGGAAGAGACATTGAGACAATGAAACCTAAGCAGCGCTGACAATACTGTACTCAGACCCCCAAAGCCTTAGATGATAACATTCAAAAAAGGATTCCATGTAGCTACGGCAAAGACACCATCCACAGCCACTTCAGACATTTCAGATAGAGCTTCCCTCTGAGGATGGAAAGAAGTGATAAGTGGAATGCTGCTGCAAGCATGAGGGCTTAGAAAGATTTCTTTACTTTATATATTGATGGCTGAGTTGAAAGAATGTGCAGCAAAGTGAGAATGTTGCTGGTGAAACAAATAAAAATAAAGAAAGAAAGAAAGAAAACAAGAAAAGGCAGTCAATAAAAAGGTAGGCAGCAGTGCACTGTTAAATGGCTACCCTTGAAGTTAAATGGCATTTTGCAATTCATTGTGAGAGAAAGAACAAAAGATCTGAGACTGAACAAGAAGACTCAAAAGAATTCTCCATTTACAAATGTGCCTAAGAAAAGAAAAAAAAAAAAAAACTAGAACCTACAACATATAGAAAGTAACTGGCTTCGGATATGACTATACTTCATCTCACCTTCCTGAAGGAAAGTGAAATATTGTTTAATCTTCTACAGATGCTTTTGGCATGTGTCTAAAAAACAAAATTAACAATAGTCACATTCTCTTAAAATCTAAGAAGTCCACATACAATTTGTTCCTAAGCAAAAAGACATTAAAATACTAATGAAGTTTGTTAGAACTAGTATCTTTACAGATAGCTTTTCAAGACACAGGAAAGGGTAGAGTAAAATGATGTTTCTGTAATTCTCCTTTATTTTGTAAATGATAAATGTAAACTGTATCTTATAGTTAGTTTTATTTATTTATGGAACGCATGTGTATGTATCTACTTTTTGGAATGTATCAACAAATGCTATTCAAAACTATTTATAACTCTTTGCTTAAAAGAGGCAGAATTTTTGAGGGTGTTTTCCTTTCTTTTTAACTTTTTGCAAGGTGGTCAGTCTTTTTAATATTTTGATCAATGTAGGGAGGTAGTGTTATTAACAAACCCATGAAATTTATCTCACTAGGCAAACAGGGAATGAAAGAAGGATTATTATTCCTTTTTTCTATTTCATGGCAGAAACATGATCATCTCTGCTTCTTTTAAACAACAAAACTTAAACAGCTATAAACTCTTATCTCAAATATTCGAGTCAATTAGAACAATGCACTTTGAGCAGAATAGACTTCAAATTATAGCAGCATGGTTCCTCATAATTCTACTGGGACAGGGCTGCTATTTAAAGAAATTCTGTGGTTTGAGAGATGACGATATGACAAAGAAATGTACACAATCCTGAAGGGAACCAAAAGGACAGATGCTGCAGGCTATGTGAGCTTCTGTTAAATATGAGAACTGAGGGGCATGAACTTCAGCCAGAGAATGGCCTAGCACTAAAAAGTGCTTCAAACTCTTTTGCAATTGCCCTTTGCAGAATAAACAACCCAGAAAAAAATAACAAGCAACATACACAGCAAGAAGGTGGACAAGTGGCCCTGGACAATGCAGTGGGTGATTTAATGACTAGAGGAGACTCAGTATTCTATTTTTCAGGTTAGGAAATGAATGCTTTCAATGTTCTTAAAATTGTCATTTTTATTATAGGAAGAAAACTGTCTAGTTTTATAAGTTTAAAACCTTATTGGTAAAGCCCATGCATTTATCTATTACAATGTTATGGCTAAATATATATCTTCTGGAAATTATTAAGAAATCAAAATGTTTCTAGCTTGGAAAATTGCTCTAATACATATGTAATTGGTAGATTTTTATTAAAAACTTGGACATTTCCTAAATTCAATCATTTATTTGCATGAATGTTTTGTTTTAAGAGGGTGTTATTCTATCCTTTTTCTAATAACAGATAGTCACACAGCAAGGAATGTTAGGATATTCGGAAGCACAGGTATTGTTACTCTGCCTTGTGAAATGCATAAGAAAGCATCAGAAATCATAATATATACAACTGTTATGGCTAGAAAGAGCCTTACTACTCACTTACCTTCTTTTGAAGATTCAAAAATAGAAATGCCAAGTATTTCCTGATTCATGACCAAGGGACCCAGATTCCAAATTCATCTTTTTTGTTTTCATTAAATACGATCATATCTATAAAATGCTTAGTGCAAAGCCTGGCACAGAGATAGCACTTAATAATTGTTGCTAAAGCTATATTAAAGCAGCAACAGATACAAATAAGTACCTAATAGATGAACATAAATGAAAATACACACAAACTCTGACAGGCAGAGCAGAGGTACATAGGAGGGTTAATGAGTTGGGTGCTGTTTTTCATAAGTATTCAGACTTTCTGTACAACAATCAAGCAAATGCTCTTTTGGGTCATTCAGTACTAACCCAGCTTGTGATTTACTCTCTCAGGTTGGTAAGGGAAGAGCCTACTTCAGTGCTTATTCACTGAATACCAGACTACATGTTCCTCTGGTAAAGAACCTATGTTTTTCATTTTTGTACACCAACTTCCTCTCCTGTAATAGAGGCTTAGTAAGAAGTACTCTTAGAGGATGAATACATTTATATCACATGGGAAATCATAAAATAACAAGAAAATCTTAACTGAGAAAACTCAAGTGAGAAGGATCAAGATGTGCTTTCTCACAAACAAGAAAGTGGGTATTGCGACTCTCACTCTCTTAACATGTTTTACCTGCAATTATGGACATAACATGGCTTATTCATGATGAACGTGAGAGCCAAAACACACTGTGCAGTACAAATGAACGTATTTGTGGCTAGGTTTTTCCCTGGCCTCTTATTAGTTGCCAAGAGTGACCTAAAGGTTTTTAACCTTAAGGATAGAGTCTTTCATTTGCATAGTTTTGTCATGATCTCTGTCCTGACAGTTTGCCTTGACTGACCAGCCTGGCTTGCCTGCCTAGGGGCATAGGTAAGCACAGAAAAAAACAAAACAAAGCAAAGAAAAAAAACCCACCTAATTAAGCTAGTTTATGCACTCTAACATGTCTGGAAATAAGGAGTATTCATAGCTGCAAACTGTTTTTGATGCTTCTTTGAAGAACCCTTTATTTTATATTTTTCATTGATAAAATGTGCTTACAGAGAAGAAGGGAGGAGAGAGGGTTATGAATTCAGCCCTTCATATCCCTTTGCAGAAGCTGTGAAGCCAGTGCACTAGTGAGGAGGGAAAGGGATAATAGGGCCAGTAATTGGCAGGGCTGTCCAACTGCACCTCTCCCCTCTCTCACCACTTGGCCCTGCCCAATTTATCTCTTCCACAGCCCTATGAGGCCTGCCTCTCCACCAAACTTTTTAAAAGTTGCCCCCTGTATCTGGTGGCTTGTTATGTAAGGACTTTTCATCAAAGCTTCAACCTGCATGTTCTTCCACTTGTTAAACCAATATTAAAACAAGAAAGAGCCCTTAGTTTAAAGCATCCATGTTGCTAGTCCCCCAGCTGGATGGCCACTGCCAATGGAGAGAGAAAAGTATAATTAAAACTTAACTTTCCAACAGATCTCATATAGTTTATGCCCGGTAAGATGCTCCTCTCACCACATGAACTTTCAGGAGGCTGTTCTGAGCAAAGTAGGTGCTGATTCCTTTTATGTGAAACCCTTAAGATAACTTTAACATAGTTCTTTGCAGTTTAATTTATCGTAAATTCTGGCACCATTTATCACTAAATGCAAAATGATGAAGAAATGGCTCTATTAAATCTAAATAACTGCTGAATTAAAAAGCTGTTAAATGAGTTGAAGCACATAGAATTGTTAACAATATGGGAAAGTGTGTTTGGCTGGAATAAATTACTTTCACAATTCTCATTTCAAGACTCTACCTTTAAAGACATGTGTTGAAAATTTTAGATCTCCATTCCCTGACTAAATCCACATGAACTGCTAATGCACTTTTAAATTGACTTCAAACAGAACGTGAGAAAATGCCTAGTTTGAAATTCCTAGGTATCAAAACAAAATTCCTCTATGTAAAAATTGGGAGAAAAAGATTTTAATATAGACACATAAAATATAATAACAGATTCCAATTAAGATATATTTTATTTTCCCACTCTTAATCTTTCCAGAAATGGCTTTGCAATATTTTCATGTAATCTAACATACTAAATGTTTCAACAAACGCTCTCTCAAGACAAGAATTTTAGCACAGCTAGGCATAGAAACTTTTAAAATATTAATGTGACAAATATTGGCTCAAACATCTAAAAGGGTAATTTTTATTCTAAGAAATCAGTTAGCAATTATAAGTAGGATCAGTAAAAGGAAGTGTCTATTGAATAATTTGTCTGCATTTATACTCTGAATATCATAAGCCAGAGAAGCTTATATGCAGAGGTATTTATAAATTTTAGAATATGGTGTCTAAAATTTGTAAAGACTTTAATAAAAAAAAATTCAAGGATCTGTGCTGAAAGAGCCCTGTTTCCCAAGTATGTCCTGTTGCAGTGTTTCCACAGATAGTGACAATGTTCTTAATCCTTACCCTCATGAGGGCACTTTGTAATGTCTTTAATTATCACCCTGGCATTGTGATTAGAAACAAAGACTTTTCAATAATAGTGTCCTATTGCATGTTTAGAGATATTTCAGTGTGAAATCTTTAATAAAGGGGATTTGTGAATGAACTTAATTAGCCCTGTTAAAAACACCCAGCTGATAACAATCTCATGTCCACAGAGGGGGCTGCACTGTGACATGGGGGGCGGCTTCCTGGGAGAGGCTCCTCCATGAGAGGCAAAGGCACCATTGTGAGAAAAAGCAGAAGCTTTGTTTGTGTATTTAGAAAACATAATATCTGGTTTACATAAAGCAGTTTATTCAACCTTTTCCAAAACCAGATTATGTTGTTTCATTGTCCTTATAAAAATGTCTCTGGATACAATGCCAATTTACATATACACAAAAGCATACTTTTAATTCCAAGATGACAGAAATATGCTTTTGTCTTTACTTCTTTCTTTTTAAAGGAAGTCATGTTACTATGTAAAATAGAAAACATACCAATAAAGTCTGCTTCTATGGCATTAGCCCCTATCTTCTTCTCTTTGTGGTGATAGGCACCCCTCTGGATCCTCCATTCTGCCAGCCAATCCACCTCAAGAGGGAGCTTCACCAGCTGTAGGTCATTACCTGGGGTAGAGTAAGAGATGAGGAAAATGGAGTGCTGGGAGTAGAATACTTCTGAATAGAAAGGAGGGCTTAGCAGGTGAACTGGTAGAAGAAATCGATAAATGGGATCTCATCCTACTGAGAGGTTTCTGCACAGCAAAAGAAACCACCAGAAAAGTGAAAAAGCAACCAACAGTGTGGGAAAAAATGTTTACCTCCTGTTCCTCAGACAAAGGGCTACTATCTAGAATACATAAAGAGCTTTAAAAAAATCAGCCCACTCAAATTTAAAGACCTAATTTAAAAATGGGCATCTGAAATGAACAGACACTTTTCAGAGGAAGAAATAAAAGCAGCTAAGAACCATATGAAGAAATGTTCAACATCACTAGTCATTTGAAAGATGCAAATGAAAACAACACTATGATTCCATCTCGCTCCGCAAAGAATGATGTAAATGAGTTCTAGAATGTATGTTATGTATTGTGAAATAGAAAATATTCAAAGTGAAATGGAGTGAAGGGGGAAAATAATAAGATTATAACAAAAAAGAAAGGAAACAATATTTATGTATATAGGGGGTGGGGGTGGTAGGGTAGGTAAGGCTATGGGAAAAATGAGAATTAAGTTGTGTCATATACTGGTACAAATTTTCATTATTTAATGCAATCATGATATGTATATGTAATGTACCAATAAAGATTTCATTTAAAAAATAAAATAAAATAATTTTTAAAAATAAAGAAAAGAAAGGTCAGGTAATTCTTTGACAGCTCTGGAAGAATTTAGTTAGACTTTAGGGACTGTTGGCTTATGTGATACAGGGGATCACTGAACCTGATGCTGAATAATTTTCTGTCTCAAGTTTGATTCTACTAGCATGTGGTTTCTTCATGGAGGTAGCCTTTAATTATATAAGTTTAAAAAATGCAGGACAGGGAAAGATCACAGGAAGCTGTTGAGGTGGCTACTAAGCTTCAAGCTTTTTGCTTGTTCTTTGTTTTCTTAGATTTGTATTGTAGCTTTGCTGTCCTAATTTAATGGGAGAAAAATCAGGTAAAGATTCAGAGGTTAGTAATCTGTCTAAGGTTTAAAATTTTTAATATATCAAGAGTCCTGCTTTGATTGTAGTGATTAGTGTAGAACAGACTCGTGTGTGTGTGTGTGTGTATGTGTGTGTATATAGAGATTATACTCATACATATTTTTGTATATACACATTATTTTAGATAGAGGATAGATAATAGATGATAGATAGATGAGAGATGATAGGTAGATAGATAGAATTTACATTTGATTAAGCTAATTATGGATATGATACCAACTCAGAACTTGAAAGTCATGACCTATTATTTATTTTTATGACTCATTCACTGGTAGAAAAACTTCTAAAGAGATCTTGAAGTTTTGTGGTTATTCAATCAAATGTTAAGAATTTCTGTGCAAGGACTTCGAGGATAGAATGTAGGTCAGTCACCAGCTCATCTTGGCACAGGCAAAGCATTCCTTATGATCACAGGAGACTTTGCAAAACAAAAGATCAAAGCAGAATTCAGGATGGGAGATGGGGCAGCTTGAGAAGCTAACACATCATCAGTGGTTCAGACATAGAAACTGCACAGAAGGACAGAGGCAGGCTAATGATGACTCAAAGCAGTCTCCAGATGACAGACAGTGACAAACCAAGGGCCTTAGTTTAGAATCAACCCAGAACTGAAGGGTTGACAGTCTAAATGAGCTGGAGATAGTGCCCCACTAGAGCTGCCAAACTTTGCTATCAGCCTTAGAAGCCCCAACAAAGCCCATTTGTCTTTTGAAAAGCTGAGCTGTAAGATTATAAGTAGGTGTCTGGTAAGTTTGTGTCTATTTGTTACAGTACCAATCACAAACTCAAATAGCCAGTGACCTATCCTGACATTAATTCATGTCTGTTCTCTCTCCTTAGTTTATGGGACCCTTCCTTTCCTTCTGGTGTTCATTGTCATTCTACCATTTAATCCTCATGATGCCTTTGGCACATTAAATCATATTTCTTACAGTTTTACCTTTTTATCTTCCTTTATTCTCAATTGCTTTACCTGAGTAACTTTGGTATGACCATTTCAAAAAAGAAACCTATGACCTTTATTTTAAGATGTGAGATTTGCTGTGAAAGATGATCTCTTCTTTGAGTTACAATTAAAACAATGTAAAATAAATATTTAAAGAAAAACCCATAATGTATTTAAACCTAACAGAAAGCAATCCTACATATGAATTAAAAATTCTAGACTTCTCTAGAAATGCAAAGCAAATGGAGACTGGTGGCTTCTAAACAGCCAGACAAGATCCTGTGAGGATTCTGCAACAGACTGGCAAGCGGGTGAAGTCCACAGTTCGAAAACACTGCAAAGAAACTTGGGATTTGAAAGGGCAAAGTAAGACTGAGGACAAAAATGAGCAAGGAGTTCAAATTTAAAGGTCTAATGGAAAGTCAATAAACATAACAATTGAATTCCCACTCCTACTTCTGTGCGTGGAGCTGAAGCAGCCAGATGATTAATTCCAAGGAAAGAAAAATCTAAGCAATAATATGAATAAAATAAATATGTTACTTCAAGAGATGAACAAACTACCTACAGAATGTAGAGCAGTTGCTGCAGTGAAGAAATTTAGTGTAGTGTATCCCCAGAGGGAAGAGTGACTTGTGGACAAGTGCTTCACTTGAGGAGTGAAGTCTGCTAGTAGAGAAGAAGCTTTGCTCTGATTTCATTCCTAATTGATTAGCAATTGATGGAAGAAATAGTTGTATCTCAAGTATCTGCAGTATAAAAGAGGAACAGCCAAGGGAACAAAACTAACTCAATAACCACAAGATGGTCTTTTAACCTCTAAAACCTACTATATGTTTAGGACCTAACAAGCACAAGAAATAATATAAGAATATGAAAAAAAATCTATAAAGTAAGGAAGAGACTTCATGAGCTAAAAATATGACTATGAAAGGAAAATATCTTAGAGAAAGAGTTGAGAAAAGTTAACATCTAAGAAAGTAGAACAACAGGGATACAAGGAAAAACTTTATAAGAATACAGTATTAATCCAGAGATTCTATAGTCATATTATTAAGATTTACAAAAAGTAGTGGTGGAAATAAGAATGAATTAAATAATAATTAATAAAGAATTTTCCCAAACCAAAGGATAGAAGCACAAAAGGTTTACTAAGTTTCCAGTACAACTAATGAAAAAGGAATCAAAGCTAGATATTCTATGAACTTCCCAAATGCACAGTTATAATTTCATAAAACTTCTAAAGAAAAACAATCAAATCTCTTAATGAGAATCAGGCCAAGATTAAAGTTATCATTTTCAATAATTTATATTAAAACAAAAATATCTAAATATTCTCTGGAAAAAGAGATTTTAGCCTAGAATTCTATACCCAGCCAAATTATAATTCAAGTATGAGAGTAGAATATATTTTTACATATTAAAAGATAGTTTACTTTCCATATTCCTTCACTTAAAGTTATTTAAGATGGTTGCTTCATAAATAAAAGTTAAAAATAGGAAAAGATTAATAAATTATTCAGGAAACAATAAATATATACTAGGAGAAATACAAAGAGCCATTCCTGTGTACAGGAATCAGGGGACATAGAAAGAATTTAATCTAGATCAGCAATGTTGAAAAAAAATTCTGAGTGAATTTCAGAGATATTTCATTATTGTGAATTATTTGGAAGTACATAATTGTGCATTCTAAAATCTTAAGCATGACAAAACATGTGAAAATCCAATGCGTTATGACACTCAGAAAAAAAGAAACCAAAAGCAAAGAGTTCACTCAATGAAGATAATGTATCTGAATAAAGTTTTAAGCTATAAGAATATACTTATCACAAAACAATAAATATATAAAACTCAACTCTTCACATTCTCTTTAAATAAACTAGAAAAAGAACAAAATAAACCCAAATTAACAAGAAAATAAAGCAAATCATAGTCAAATAATTTAAAAAGATAAAATCAACTAGGCTTAAAATGAGTTATTGCAGAATATCTACATAATTTCTAAATCTGCTTTTGGACAGATTAAAAAATAAAAGAATACATAAATCACTAATAATAAGAAAAACACAGATTATATCATTCTATTTTCTATAGCTATTAAAATGAAAGAAATGTTTGCAAGAATAACCAATATTTAGTCAAGTCCAACGAAATGAACAATTTCTTTGGTATAAAACAAGAAAAGCAACACAAATAAATTAACAGTATTCACACTAGAAAAAATGAGTGAACAGAACAGCTCTGTGTCCAATAAGCAAAAGAAGGCTTAGTTAAAAACCTCCCAGGGTAAAAGCTTTAATAGTAGGTGACTTCCCTGATACATGCTACTTACTCTGTACAGATAATAATAACAATACTAAGTCTAAACACTAACTCTAAACTAACTCTAAAAATTAACTCTAACTAACTCTAAACTAACTCTAAAATTCTTCTGAAAGTTTGTATAACATACAACCAACAGATCCAACAGGGCCAGAAGCATCTAATACCAAAATCAAAATAATAGATTTCAATATATAACTATAGACAGACATCACTTAGGAACATAGATAGGAAAAGGTTTTGTAAGCCTTTAGAAAATCAAATCTAGCAATATAAAAAAGCATTATGATGTTAGCATATTGGATTTATCTCAGGAATGCAATGATGATTTAACATACAAAATTTAAATCTACATTTGAGCTGTGATCCAAAGAATAAGTGTTTAAATCAAAAAATTAATTATAGTAAAAGATATGTTGCCATTAATCCCCCTCAAAACACTCTTCTTTCAAAAGCTCTCACTTGAAGCAGTTTACAGTTCATACTTATAGCCATTTCTATGAAACAAAAACTTTGCAGCATCTTCATCCTCTTTACTCATTGAATCTGGCACTGTGTAGCTACTGGATTTTCTCCCAAAGATATATTATATATATATATATAATATATATAATATAATATTATATATATATAATATTATTATATATAATCATATATATATATATATATATATATATGTATATATACCTAAACACTAGGCATGTTCCTTTTCTTTTTCTTTCCTTTTAGATTTAGCTTACAGACAATACACTGATAATTTGATTTTTATGTTTTAAAATAATTTTCAGTTATTTATATATTTCTATATGCTATTTAAAGAATAATGTTTGTCACTCTTTTATATTTGTACCTAGATTTTTATTCTTTACTAACTGCTTTGGATCACAATGATAATCAGAATTGACCATTTCATTCTGAATTTCAGAAAATCATTTGTGCTTTTTCTTCCATGAATAAGTGTCATAGTGAAGGACTGACTCTCTTTCTGTGAGGTGTATTAATGAATATATGATCTATTTTAGTGAGGGCTGTTATCAAAAATAGAGTATAATTTTATCATTTACTTGCTTTATAGAAATAATATACATATTAGAAAGATATATTTTTGAAATACTGAAAGAAGTATTTTAAAGTCAACTGAGAGATCATTGCTTATTACTTTATTCTCAACATCTTGTAGCCTGAAACTCTCCAAAGGGCCGATAGGGAAGCCCCATTTGGAGAAGAGAAACTTGGTATATATAATAGTTTACCACACAAGGAAGCCTATAATTCTACTTCAGTTTTTCAAACTGAATATTGGCATATTGGACAAGTGACCAAGGAGTACAAATCTCTAAACTGTTACAAGTAAACTTAAAATTAATTTGCCATTAAGATGAAAGGGGGTTTTTCAACATGACACCTAAGTTAATGTGATGAGTTTGTATTGCTGGAGGCTTAAAAGAACATTAGCAAGAGTTCCCATGCAAGGAGCAAGCTTATCAATACAATCAAGAGAGATTTATTGGGTAGTCAAGAAATACTAAGTCTGCTTTGTTAATGCTGTGGAAATACTGAAAAATCGCTTATTTTAAAAAAGAAAGATTTTTATTACCAGGTGTTCTTTTCATGAAATCTTGATCAAAAAGATTTTAAGAAATTGCAGTATTTTAAAGAGAATAATATATTAATCTTATGATTTTTAATTCTACAGTTAATATGTTTCAGAAAATAATTTTAGAAAAACACTGAAATTATGATGCTGTAAATGATTTTTATTTAAATAAAGGAGATAAAAAAGGAACAAAGAGGAAATAAATAAATCAAGTAGGAGTATACTAGTAATACAGCTTGCATAGTTTGATTGAGATCCCTAGAAACAAAAATGAAAAAGGAAATGATTCTAATTCTAAATATCACATAACCACATTAAAATCTTAAAACAATATATTTTTTGGTATTATGTTCTTTGGCAAATTTATTGATTAAGTTTATAAAGTAATATGAACAATTAGTGTTTTAAATTCCTATTATTTAAATACTCTGCATAATGGCATACAGATGAAGATTTATAAGGAATATACAAAAAAAGCTCTTGAACTAGTTATTTCTTATTAATAACCTCAATGAAAGTCACGAGAAAACATTTATCTATAGGTGCATTTCAGTGACATTAAACATTAACATACTGTACACCCATATTTAGTTTTCCAGTAACCTTCTGCGGGGATAGCATTTAGAATAAGAAAATAAATGCTTAACGTCATTTTGCATAGCATTTATCAAAAATCTCCGTGTCGTGCAGTCATATAAATTTGTAAATTAAACCTATGAATATACTTTAGCATTTAGGATATTTATGACATTTCTGGCTCTCAAAGATATAAGTAGAAAACATAGCTCATTATGATGTTAAATTAGCGCTGTATGTATTTAGATCATACCTATCAGTATACCAGGCAAAAGAAACCAAAACAGCTTTGCTGTTAGCTCAGATCAGTAACATAGAAGCAGAAGGTTCAGATCAAACATCCTCATGAACCATGCCATCTCACCAGAAGGCTGTCTCCATCCACCGCTGCTGCTCAAGAAGAGGCGGGTGGCCTGGCTCTCTAGACCAGCAGGGCACAGGTCTTCCTCTTCTCAGAGTTCTAGAGCCTCGTTCATGAGTCCACTTGGCACCAGGGTCTTCCTAAGAGTTTTATGTTCAGTGCTTAGTCTTTTGACTCAAGTCTTAATGAAATGAAGTCTTAAAGAAATGAAAATGAAACATCTAACTCATTCACTTCTAAATTTTAACAGATAGGTATCATCTGTATGAATTTCTAAATTATTTCATTAAATTCATGATATTCTTTTGTATGATAAGAGACATGAGGATAAATGAGTATGGAGATTTTTAGACATAGGAAGCCAACATTTCTGAGTCCCAGTGGAGACAATTAAAGTACAAAAATTAATGAGTAGATTAACAATTAATTATTATGAAAACAATTCAATGGTAAAATATTGAGAGAACCCAAACTAATGTGAACTAATGTGATGATAACCTAATGTTGCAATACATATTTCCCTTTGATTTTTACATCCTGCCAAATACTTACAGGACATAAACTAGTCTACCTTTATTCCTCTTGGAATAGAGAGCTTCCAAGGGCATCACCCGTGGGCCATTGAGTAGGGAGAATAGTAGGAAAAAGGTCAGATAAAATGGAAGGAGTGATAAACAGAAGAGCTTCAGGAAGCTTTCTTCAGGAGTATAAAAAGTATCATGTAAGAAATCATTAACTTAATTTCATCATGTGAATATCACCATAATCAGTATATGTAGACTGGAAAGATTTTATTGCATAGTATCCAATTGATAGTTTAATGGCATTTGATTTGACATGAATATTTTAATGTCATTTTAATATTTTCCCAACTAATGTCAAAAATCACATGCAGCTTCGAAAAATTTAAGAGGTGCTTTCAATTTTTAAAATTTTGTCTCCCATGTTTAAAATGAAACAATGCCTACCATAGGCACTGGTCTCTGAGCTGTCACCAGAATCGATAATCTTCCATTTGAATGCTATGACAAGAGGTATCATGATTAAAGGAATGTGAAAGGCTTAGAACCCGATTTCAGATGTTTTTGAATCCTTAATAATGCAGTTTAAATTGATAAGTGCACACTCTTCTCTTATTCTCTTTCTCAATCTTTTGATTTAATCAAAAGATAGACTGAATACCTAAGAGATTGAAGTGCCACTAGGTAAAAATAGCCTGGACTCAAACCCCAGAGGTAACTGAACAATGGGGAACAAAGAGCATTTGAGCTGAGATAGGAAGGTAGGGCTGATGTAACGAAGAGATAAACTTCACAGAATGTGAACTGTCAGCTGTAAAGTAGAAATTTGCCAAAAAACCCCAATTCTATTCCTTTCCTAATTCAATTACCTTTTGGGGCTTCACTGTAACATCTATGAAATGGGCATGATAAAGATTCATCAGAAAACAGTGAATTTGACTACCTCATAATCTGAATTCTTTCAATACCTTGAATTATATGAGTCAGAGTATAGGATTTATATAGCTTAACAGGAAATTTTAAAATACTCAGTATTCATTTGAAGTTTGAAGAGAAAAATAAACCCATAATTTTGAAATGAAAAACCATATTGTGCTAAATTGATATTCTATTAAAAAAATGAATGAATCAAAAATACTGGACCTTATTAAAATTACTAGGGCTGAATAGGTTCCTTGTTACTCGACAGCTATTAAAAATCATGCAGAGCATGTAACTTTTTTATTGGCTTGGAACTTAGCCATTGCTCTTATTTTTCATTTTTAATGTCTGTGTTTTAACCCTTCTTGTAAGGTCTACAGAACTCTCATTTTCTTTTGGGTAACAACAGGATCATTCAATGTGTAAAAAATTATGAGAGGTAGTATTGGCAAACTGCATGGCAGCTGAAGGCTGCACACTTTCCAATGACTTCATTTTCTCCTGATTTGGTATTGTGGACAAAATTGAAGGATGTGGCTCTTGGGGCGATCTTAAATTTGAGTTTAATTTATAATTATATAGATATAGAAATAATTTTTCAATACTGTCTATGTCAGAACATATGTTATAGAAGGCATATTAAAATTCATTATATAGAATTGGAAATTACATACTAGGAGTGAGGGAAAATGAGAATATAGCCATGAGCATTATACAACCATTATTTTAAATGCAAAAACTATTTCTAAACAAAGTTTATGTAGAGATAAACACTTGGGATTGAAAAATGACCTTAGGAAATCAGGCATTAATTACATTTACTAAGACCCTACAATATGCCAAAAATTGTGCCAACTGCTGAAATAGAGAGATGAATAAGATGTAACTCTTAGAGCACACTTCCTTGCTAGAAAGGTGGAAGCAAGCATGATGACATCTGATTTAGCTAAATGCTATGGGAGGGATTTTCACACAAAAGCATAATGTCACTTCTTCTCCCAGTAGGTACGAGAGCACACAGACCTCTCAAGAACAGCGGCAGCCTTTTTGTTTCCATGGGATCCTGGAAGGGAGTGGTCAAGGTGGGGCTGGCCCACAGCCTCCAGAAGAAAAGGATTCAGTACTAAATGTGCGTACTGACAGGTTCGTTTGCTTTGTATTCCCTGTGGATCATTTTCCTCCTCTGCGGGGAAGTTGATTCAGTGATCTAATTAATAGCACATTTTCATGTTGGAGATGAGAAGTACAATAGTTGCCAACTAAGAGATGTAATTTGGCAGCAATGCACACGAGATCATGATCTTCAAATTATGTTATTTCTTTGAATTAGCAAGAAGACAATGGTAATAAATGAAGGTGTTAGTAGAAGCCCTAAATGCTATCTTTAAGCCTGAAGAATTAAATGTATAATTTAGGTTGGTATTTTATCTCACAGATACCAGAATTGGGTTAAATGAACAAATTATTTTTACGGTTTCTACTGTAAATAAGATCTCAAGTTGAAATAGTAGTCCAAAATTTACTAACTAGTTTGTAGTTTAAAATCACCCTTCATAGTGAGTTTATTTTAAAATTTGGAAAACAAATATTTGAGGCTGCATTCTTATCATAAGATCTACTAAAACATATTCATATGTCTGCCAGTGTTCCTTTCTCCTCCTAATAAGCTCTTTTTTTTCAAGTTCCCTTCAAAGAGGAAGGCTAAAGTTTGTGAAAATTGCAGTGAAATGGGAATAACTTCTCTCTGAGCTCATTTGGTTCTTACCATCCCATTGCCAAAGTCGCAGTCTCATTGGTTGCTTTTGTTACAGCTAATGGTCTTGCCTTTGTGGAAAATTTCAGATTGAGAGCTTTTGTTCAAATATCTTGACTAGTTCCAGGAAAATGATCTAAAATTAGTTAACATTCTCCTCCTTAATCACACACAATGCTGTACCTTCACTAATAAAAAATACCAACTTCTAACTGCTAATGCTGTAAACTAGGATACCTTTCTTCTTCAGTCAAGACAGGTCTCATACTTGTTGCATCTTAACAATTCACATTTAATTTATGATTGTTATTTTGGGGATGGTGTCCATTATTTTATAAATAATGGAAGTTTCTAGCTCTTGAAGTATGTTACAAGCTCTTTGAAGACAGGGATTAGGCAAGAGAACCAACATTTTCCAGCCTAGATGTTTACGTATAGTCTATGCAAATGTAAACATATTATTGTAAAGACATCAAAAAAGAAATGAATTATTGCGAATCACTTTCTTATGAGATTATTATGACTTGCTTCTTTTAAGAATCATAGGATGCAGTGAAACAGGTCCAGATGTGTTTATTATGAGCAAAATTGGGTCATTAATCTAAAGATCTCCAACCAATAACATAGTTTCTAAACGTCTTGCAGAAATGCAACTAGAACACTTGATACAGAAGGGGGGAAAGCAGGTGGCAATAATGTACTCACCCCTACACAGATACTTTCATTGCACTATAATAAAATAGAAATCAAGGACCCTGTCTGAACTGAAAGTCTACATCAGTTCTTTCACTTATGTGTAAGCATTAATTTACAAATAACCTTGATAAAATGGCATTTTCCTGTGATTCTCATTTTTTTCTTTCTAATAATATAGAACACTGTTTAAAAGCACATTCAGAGTCAAACAGTTTTAGATTCAAATTTCTGTTCTGCTTATGAAGTAGAAGAGCTGAGCAAGTAACTAAACCTGCCCTCATCTGTAAAACAGGAAACATGTAACTCTCCATCCCTACCTCAGAAGATCATCAAGAGGATCAAAGGAGATCAAGCACATCAGGAACACACTGAATGATCACAAAATGGTAATTAAGACCAGGAATTTACACTCAACTTGTCTTTGTGAGGTTGTATTTCTGCCTGACATGCCCCAGCAGTTTGTGTTCAGAAAATATTTTAGAGAGCCTTAATTTTTATTAGGGCCCACTGTTTCAACAATGCCATACTCCTCCATTCATGATTTACTTCACCTGATCAATCCTGTGCTCCTCTGAGTGCATGTTAAGATTATTTTTTTGAAACAGGGTCTCACTTTTGTCATGTAGGCTGGCCCTGAGCTCAGCCTTGAACTCACAGCAATCCTCTTGCCTCTGCCTCCTGAGTTCTGGGATTACAGGTGTGAGCCACCATGCCTGTCACTGTGATAAGTGGTAGTGCTGGTGGGCATGAATCTCCAAGCCTAACATTGTTGTATGTGGTTACCAGGGATCGAACCTGGGCCCTTGCACTTGCAAGGCAGGCGCCAGAACCATTGAGCTAAATCCCTAACCCACATTAGGATTATTTTATGTCTTTCTGGAAGTACAGGAAAAATAATTCTAAGTGTTACAGTACAAAGACCTTGCACAATTGAATGTGCTTTTGTTTATAGTGCTCTTTCTTGAACTTCTTAATCATAGCAATGCATTAACTTTGATTTTTATGAGCTGCTAAAAACTATTGGAGATTATTATGAGCACAAAATATAATAAGTATAATCTGAATTATTTTATTTTCTAATTTTACCTTGAATTTATTTTTCATATAAATACTTCTATCATTTTGCTGTTCACTTAGCCATTCTTATAAGACCTTCCCAAAATTTCTATCAATACTTGCCAGATTACTACCTACTGAATAAGATCTTCCCATCAAATCATATTAAATCATGATATATGAATAATTGTAGATCTTCAATATCAGCCAAACTTCTTCACTAACTCCACAAGACAGAAGACAAGATGCTCTGGAAAAGAGACAAGCCATGACAGAGGCCAAACTTGCATCATGCCTATTTCATTTTTGTTTACATATAAATGGAATTTGGAAATGAGAAGCCTTAGTAACTAACACACAATTCTCAAAATAGGCTTAGTCAAGAGCTGGAGAATATAATATTATTACAGGTTTCTGAATTAGCTGAGACTTTTTTCCACAGTGACCCCTACTTACCCTCTACCCTTTACTTCTGGGGAAAGATAAATTCTGCTTTTCATATAACATTGCATTATTTGTAATAACAATATTGTCACAAAATATAAAATCATAGTAGTGAAGGTTATTTTCATGTTTGGCCTTGTATCTTATTATCAAGGAAAGAAAGAGAGAGAGAAGGGGTTGAGTGAGTACAGCAAACATTGATAACAAAATTTAATTTGTAATAAATATATTTTTCATATTCACTGATATTTACATTTTAAAACTCAGGAAACTCTGAGTAATGACAACCTGTGTTTAATAACTGGATCTACTGGTTTAATAACTGGATCTATGTGTGGTATGCCTTTGGGAATTTATTGAATAGAATGTAGTTGCCTCATCTTCAAATTGAATCTAGTGATAACCTCACTATACTGGTTAGGATCCTCCTGAGGAGCAGAATTGATACATGCAGCTGTGCACACAGATTTCACAGCAAGGCTTACAGAATCTGAACGTGATCCTCAATGGTAACCTACACTCGGTAGAGCTAGAAGACACAGAAACTGCTCAATTCAAGAAGCTGGAAGCCAAAGACCAAAACAGATCAAGGATATAGTCAGTCTGAGTCCAAAGACCTAGACATTCCCTAGAGAGTTCCTAGTAAGGGGCTGTGTTAGAAACCCGAAGAAATTGGAGTTCATTGTCTACAGGACAGCAATATTCTTCAGAATTGCATCTCCAAACAGAATGGAGTTTCCAAAGGCAACAGCCTCCTCTTTCTTCCCAGTTTATTTCGCCGAGGCTGCAAGCCCATCAGACTATGCAGTATTCGATCACAGCATTCTTCTTCTTTCCCTTAGACTGCTAGCAGTCATGCCAGTCATCTCTGGAAACAAACTACAGACAAACCCCGCGGTAGGATTTCCTAATCTCCTAGGCATTTTTCTATCCAGTCTAGTTGACATATCACAGCCAATGATCACATGCACCTATCTCAAAGGTTTGTGAAGATAACATGTGTTAATGCTTAGAAATACTTAGGACAGTGTCTGGCATGTAGCAAGGGTGAAATGAGTGTTTAAAAATTCTGAAAGGAAAAGCTTTTATTAACACTTTAAGGAAGATATTATTACCATTGCAGAGGCAAGACTCCACTGCTTAGGGAGATAAAAGACTTACCCAAGTTCATAGGTTTACTAAAGGTTACAGCTGACTCAAATCCAGGTTTTCTACTTCAAGAGGAACTCCTCTTTTTTCTTCATACATTTAATTCTGTAAATTAAGTTTTCAAATTATATATATATCACTTATCTCATTTATACATTATGCAGCCAGTAATTGCTATTCACAGAGTTTCCATATAATGAGATACCTTCATGGAGCAACCCCCCATAAACATTTTAGCAAATGGAAAATCACATACATTCACTGCATTATAGACCTCACATCCGGGTTCTGAACCCACTTTATCAGTGACACTTAAAAACTGTTCTCAGACAAGATTCCCCTCTAATGAGAGCCTACAAGACAGTTAAAAGCTGGTATTATTATAGCTGTGTCTTTTATGGCCTGGAAGAAAATGAAGACTTGGTACTGAAGGTCACTGCAGAATAGTTCCAGAATAACCTCCACACATGAGCAATCCAACTCATTTTGCTGCTGCAGCAGTGCCAAATGACATATTCGCTCTGGACTTGTTTCAAAAAGAAGGCACACTTTGGCTTCTCATGTGCCAAGCACTGTGTTAGTGGTTGTGGAAACAGGAAAGACACACTGTATTAAAAACATTCACAAAACAGTGACAGAGGGGGGCTGGGGGGTTAGCTCAGTGGTTCCGGCGCCTGTCTTGCAAGCGCAAGGACCAGGGTTCGATTCCCCGGTAACCACATAACAATACTGGGTGTGGAGACCCGCAACCAGTACCACATACCACAGTGCCAGGCGTGGTGGCTCACGCCTGTAATCCCAGCACTCAGGAGGCAGAGGCAGGCAGATTGTGATGTGAGTTGGAGGCTGAGCTCAGGGCCAGCCTGAACCACAAAGCGAGACCCTATCTCAAAAAACCTAAAAAAAACAGTGACAGAGGTATATTCGTGTTTGTACTTGTACTTCTAGTTTACTTAACAGTCCAAATGTCAAATTGCTTGTTAGTCACTAACTATAGATGTACAGAGTATTAAAGGACATGTATCATTTCTATGTCGTCCTTTTTTGCATTTCTAAAATTAAAGATCATGTGTCATTTTTATAATTTGGATATTTTAAAGTAAAAATGTAAGAGCAGAAATAAAACAATACATGAAAAAAAAATGTCTGTGCAAAAGAAAATAAGGGAGTGACAGAAGTCCATGTAAACAATGAGGAAGAAGAAGTGTTTTGCTCTGTCCACACTCACTGAGAACAGTAAGAAATGGCATTCTGGAGAATCTTTACTGCAAGATGATTCTTTTCCAGGTAAGGCTATTGAGTATTTTAGCTGTTTATTAAAAAGATACTTCAGGCTTTGGGAGAAGCATGCAAAGAGATGCAGTAGAACAAAACCAGGTGAAACGAACAGGGAATGGTTGTGGTTTTTTCACTTTAACATCTCACAGAACACAATGCAGGAAGTGGTGGCAAGGAAATGGCTGTACTACTCAAATCTCAATCAGCTCTGAATGACTTGCTCAGAATCATGCATCTTATTATATTCAAAAAAGACTTCACTGCTAGATTTATATTTTAGACTAAGCACTTTTGTATCACTTTTTAGATTCCATTCAATTTGTCAAACATGTCTTAAGTGATTGGTACTATTGCCTTACTGAGGATGGATTCAAAAACAAAATGTAGGAATCCCAAAGTCTACTGAAACTACCTTCTACAAGTTTGCAAGTGCTCGTTTTTACATTTTCAGGTCACCATTAAATCTCAGTAGCTTACGAGCACTATTGGAGCATTTATGCAGTAGAAACTTGCCTGAGATATCTAAAATGGCTTTCTACTCCCCCAAAAAGTTGAATATTAAACAATTACCAGAATATCTCTGGAAAAATCAGAACTCATGGAGGTTGTGATATAAATACATAAATTACATGTTATAATGTATATGGAATATAAATATATAACATATTTTCTATAAAAAGCACAAAAGAGAAAAAAATAGAACAAAGTACAGGTGGCCAGGGGGAAAACAAAACTATGAAAAAAGACATTCTATCTCATCAGACCCTAGGTAACAGTGTGTCGTACGTGGTGTTGCAAGATGTTGGAAGAGTGAGGCCACCAATACAGCTAGGACAAGTGGATGAGAAGACTGGGCATTTCGGAGATGATTCTGGGCATAGGAATGACAAGGATGAGAAAGGGAAGGAGCATTTTTGTAGAGCTGTTTCTTTTTAGGCCACGAGAGATGTGAAATCATTAGAGTTTAAATAGAGGTCGTGACAGGATCCATCTGCAAAACTGCCATTTGACGCTTCTCCTTGTGTCCACACTGGACAAGGAGGCTTTGTGAATAACACCTGAAATCTGCAAAACTATATCGGGCCTTTTCTCTGAGTGTAGCTTTGTTTTGCATTAATAAACCTGTCCCTAAAAATGTTTGAACTGCATGCTTTTTTTTTTTTTTTTTTGCATATAGTCTGATTCTTATAATCTCTGATTTCTGTAAGTGAAAACTTGGCCAGTGAAGAAGGTCAACAAAGGTCATAGAAGAAAATCCACACTCCTTTCTTTATTTGCTAGAGGGCTCTGCCACTGCTTTATACATAACAGTCCAAATTTGAGTCAGATATTATCTTCCCCAATTAAAGGGATGAGGAAACCATTTATATCCCTTGCGTGTTTCACAATAGGAAACCCATTAATATTAAACTCTGAAGAAAGCATAAAGTCTATAGTATAGGTCTTACTTTTATACATATTCTCAGCAAATTTCAGTAGTATAAGTCTTTATTTATGCACACTGATCTTGTAAGCAATAAATCCCTAGGTCAGAGGAATTCAGTATTTCCCTGATCTTGAAAACTACTTAAGACTGTCATTAGTAGGGAGCTGTTTAATAACTATTATAGTGCTAGTGGTGTTAATAGTGATTGAATAAATGTCACAAACAGGAACAATCATTTTTACTCAGGTAAGTAAATGAGTTTGTTCTCAGCCTCACGATGGAACAAACAGTAGATGGTTTGCTCTGTCTCACAAAAGAATGAACTGAGATACTGTTCAGAGTCATAGTGAAAGCAAGTGTTAGAAGCAAGTAGCAAAAGCAGCTGTGCAATCAGCATGCAAAACTAAGGAGAAGACAAAGAACATGTAACAATATGACAGCCACAGTCTACAGGGCTTAAGGAGTGAGTGACAACTTTGGTTCTACCTCTCTTGTTCCAGCCAGGATATTGCAGTAGAGACAAGAGTCCAATCTAGGAAAAAGAAGGGTATTCAGGTGTTCACTGCATGTTATGTGTGAATGAAACAAGTTTTCAGGTCCTAGACACTCAGCAGTGTTGTGCTGATATTTCTCCAAGACTTTTTCTGTGCAGCCAGTACATTTAGCAGTAAATGTATGAAAATATCTTTAACTTCAACTGTGAAGATAATTCTTTAATAAATGTAAGATGTTTCTCAAGGGTATGTATTTTTCATCTTATTTCTGAGATTATATATGTGAGATGAATAAATGAGCATCATTTTATTTTAGTCAATAGTGTATTATTAACAAGCTGAATTTTCATTGTTTATCATTGAGTTCATGGTCTCTCTGGTGTGAATAAAGGCTCAGTGATTAAAATTTGTATTTATAATACAAATACTATATTCATATTCTTTGTGATTTGTGAACAATGTGAAGATAGATGAAACAGTTAACAAATGTAATCTCAGGAGTTTTTGAAATGCACATTATTGATAGCATACAACATCAATAGAATGAATATATGTCACTTTCTCTTCACTCTGTTTCAATTCTCTGATAGGTGTAGCAGCGATCAATACAACAAGACTCAGCACTTCTCCATCAAATTTGTTTTGGGTACAAACATTGAAAACTAATACTCTTTACTTGTCTCATGTAGAAAAAAAGTGTGTAATACAACAGTTTAACTATCACAGCTATTTTATAGATGCAATACACTCTGTATCTATACATCTAACTTTTAGTAAAAATGTTGAAATAATGAAATGTTTCATGCAGCTGTATAAAGTATTTCTTTAAAAGAACTTAGTAGACTCAAGCAGGGACTAAACTGCTTAACTAAAATGGTGAAACAACATAAGAAAACTGAGAAAAATATTTATATGAGAACTTATTTTTCTAAAAATCACTCCTTGAAAAAATTCATACATTGTCAAATTGTAGTGAAAGCTGAAAGTAAATTTTGATAAAATTTTCTAGGAAGAAAATCTGCTATCTGTAACCTATGTTTTTAAAACAGAATTCTTTTTGTGTCATTATTTCTTTTCTTTCTGGTAGATTTTTCAGTTAACAAAAGCTAAAATGTCTCCAGAATGAACCCAGACTTCAAATAATTATAAAACCTTAACATTACATAGTTATACTCTGTGTATAAACCACTATGGTGTGGTAATAGTTAAAAACTCATGCATTTAATATCACTAATTATTTTCATTCTGCAGTTTTGATGGGTTAGTTATAGCCTGAAATAAAAACACTGCGGTAAGGACAACTGCACAGCAAGGTTAAGTGCCTTCTTGTCTTCAGTACCAATAATTACCTTTAAACAAAAAAGGCTGTTTTCAGATTTGACAGTTAATTTACTAATGAGTATGTGGACCCAATTTATAATAAAGTAATATTGACCAGAAATATTCCTGCATTGGTACTCATCTGAATTATTTTATTGTTCATGTTCTCTATTAAATAAATTGGAAAGGATTAATTTTGCAAGATGGGATTGTCAGAGACGGCTGCATAAACTAGATGCATGTCAGCACTAAATTTAATTATTGATCACAATACAATAGTGCTGAGTGTTTCAATC
>PVIR01006651.1:0-64824 GCA_004026965.1 Petromus typicus | reverse complement strand
TTCACTGCTATGAATTTCCCTCATAGAACTGCTTTCATTGTGTCTCATAGTTTCCTGTATGTTATATTGGCATTATTATTTAATTGTAGAAACTATTTAAATTCTTTGGTTTGGTTTCTCAGGAGAGTGTTATTTTTTGTCCATGGGTTTGGGAGGAACTTGGGATTTCTTTTGCTATTAAGCTCCAGTTTCAAGGGACTATCATCTGACAGAACACAAGGGGTAACTTCAACTCCTTTGCATTTACTTAAACATGCTATATGAACTAGCATGTGGTCTATTTTGGAGAATGTCTGAGAGAAGCTGAGAAGAATATAATTCTGATTTTGTGGGGGGAAATACTCTGTAGACACGTATTAAGTCCATTTGTTCAAAAGTTTGGTTTAGTTTGAGTATTTCATTATTGACTTTTTGTCCAGTTGATCTCTTTGTGACAGGGGGGCACTGCGGTTCCCTGCTAGTGTTGTATTAGTGCTTATCTGGCTTTTAATGTCCATTAATATTTGTTTTATATAGTTGGGTGCACTAGAATTTGGTGCCTAAATATTTTGTTTTATATAGTTTGGTGCACTAGAATTTGGTGCCTAAATATTTAGGCAACAATGAGGGAACATCATCTCTCGTTCTTGGATTGTTCTCTTTACAATGATGTAATGTCCTTCTTTGTCTCTCTTAATGAGTTTTGTTTTGAAATCTACTTTGTCTGCAATAAGATAGCCACTCCTGCTTTTTTTTTTTTTTTTTCAGTTTTCTGTTGCATGGAGAATTATTTTCTGTCCTTTTACTTTCAGTCTATGGATTTCTTTTTGAATCAGGTATGTTTCTTGTATACAGCATATTGTAGGATACTGCTTCTTAATCCATTCTGCAAGTCTGTGTCTTACAATTGGCACACTGAAGCCACTGAAATTAATACTTGTAACTGATATGTACTGATTTAACCCTGTCCTATCATTTTCCTGTACTTGGCTCTTTCATTCTTTGCTTTTCCCCCTTTCTAGCAATTTCTTGCCTTGCCCAAGGGCTCACTCTACTGGGTCTCATAGGATTGTGACATTCATTGTCTTTTTCTCAGATAGCCTTTAGAATTTTTTGAAGTGCAGGTTTGGCATTTGTGAAGTTTCTCAGGTGTTCTTTGTCATGGAAATATCTTACTTCTCCATTGATTTTGAAAGATAGTTTTGTAGGATACATTAACTTAGGTTGGAGATTGTTTTTGCAGGCTTGGAATATTTCAATCTAGGCTGTCTTTGACTTGGGTGTTTGTGTTGAAAAGTCTGCTGTGATTCTAATGAGCTTTCCTTTGTATGTGATTTATTTCTTTTCTCTAACTGCTTTCAGTATTTCTTTCTTCTGTTTGGTTTCCAGAATCTTTATTATATGCTTCAGTGTAGTTGTTTATTTCTTTCTTAATATCATAGCTACTTGGAATCCTATATTCCTCACTTACACATACATATGTCAAAATCTTTTCCTTTTACTGTGAAGTTTTTTGCCATTACATCTGTGAACAGTTTTTCTAAAAAATCTTGCACATTTTCTTCTGTTTCCTCATTGACTCCAGTTAGTCTGTTAATCTTCTTTGCATCATCTAGGAGCTGCTGGATTGATTTCTTGTGTTCCTTTGACATTTTCCATAAATTATTCCTTTCCTGTTCATTGGCTTCAACCCTATCTTGTAGGTGTGATATTCTGTCTTCAAATTCATTCATCCTATTTTGAAAACTCTTACTGGAGTTTTCATCTCTTGGAAATCTGTTTGAAGCTATTTAACAGATTCCATTACATTCATAATCTGAGATTCTATCATGTTTTGGGTCTCTTATTGAGTCTTATTAATGTTATGTTTCACTATGGACAGTATCTCTGTTTTTATCTGAGAAAGTATATCTGATTTCCATTTTACTAGATCCTCTTTTGAGCCTGAGTTTGTTACGTTTCACTTTTCTGTAGATTCCCCTGTAGTGATAATCTTTGTATTTGGGTTTTTGAATTTTCTTCATTTCTATTTTGTTGTTGCTGAGGATTTTGGTTTAATTCATGACCTGCTGTCTGGAAAGTGTTTGTTGCAAGTATCTTTCTTTCTAATATTTGGAAACCTTAGGAGATGGCTACTTCCTGGGTTGTCCTCCTTAGGTCTGCAACAGCCCTTGAGCAATCTTAGTTCTGGAAGACCATGAAGGTACTTAAACAGAACAACACATCATCTTGGTTAAAATAATCCAATCAGTATCATTAATAGAATCAAACACATAGCAGGAAATAACAAACTGTGGCAATCACTGTTCTGATACCTTTAACCTCATGAGTTAGATCTGTGACCATATGCCAAAGTTTAGAAATGACCACAAATATTTTTACAACATTCAGATCCTTCAATAAAGCAGCATCACCCTTTGGGAATAAAGAGTTACCAGGAAGTTGTGGTGGTGGTAGAGAGATAGAAGGAGAGGGAAAGATTAGAAATAAGGTTGGAGGGCATACAAAGGCTATGCAAATCCTATGAGGCTGATAGAAGGTAGAGGTGAAAAGAGGTGGAAGGGACTGAATCAAAACAGAACAGACTAACAGCAGCAAGGGCAACTAGAAACTGTATCCATTCTCCTATAACAATATAGAAGAAAGGGGGAGTACAGAGGACTAAAACACACAAACTTCGGGGAACTGATACTGACCAGAGGAAAACAGAGGATGAAGTTAACCAAAGAAGAGGGGTACCCAGCAGCAACAAGCAATCAGGAGACTGTTTTCCTTCTCCTGTAAAAATAAGAGCAGTTGAGAGAAGGAAAAACCTGAAATTGGACAGACTAACCTACAAGAAAGTAGAGAAGTAAAGAATAAAAGAGAAGGAGAAGATAGAAAAAGAAAGAAAATTTTAAAAAGAAAGAGAGAGAAAGTGAAAAAATAACAACAGCAATAAAAAAGAAAAAAAAGGAAAAACAATACCAAAGGCCCCGTCAGGTATGGACCTGCTGTCTCCTGTAGACAATATGGGCAGTAGCACATAGATTGGAATTAACTAGTCATAGGAAAAGAGCCCTAGTACACTGACCATCAGTCTGGCTTCTGGCTACAGTGCCTGAGTTCAGCTTAAGGAACTCCTGCAGGATTGAAAGAACCATCACCCTTTCCCTAAAGTGAGTCCAGGGTCCTGTAGGTGGTACTGAGCTCACAAACTCACAGATAGTTGTAGTCCATAGGTTTTCTTCACTCTCTCAGTGGGTGCTTTTTCAGTATGGCAGACAGGGAGTCAGTGTGAGGGATGCAAAAGGCCCAACATTCAATTCCAAGGAAAGGGAAGGGCAACAATAGTGAATTAGAGGCTACTGCCTTCTCCCAGCAAAGCTGGGTCCAGGTTTGGTCTAGGATGGAAGTTTAGTAAGACAGATTCAACACATGGGTGTGAGCCAAATACTATTCGTGTGTCCAGAAGCTGAGGTCCACATGCATACATTTTATTCTGAATATGAGAGTAGCCATCTACCACAAGACCCTCATCATTGGAAGATGGAGCTCCCTTTTGCTAACAGCATAACCTCTGGAAGGTTTGGATCTAACCAGTCTATTGCTGTTCCTTCCAGCTAAGGCACATACAAGGAATACTCCAGTTATTTACTGCTACACAACAAACTGCCTTTGCACAGGGGATAGGGATTTAGCTCAGTGGCATTACTGCCAGTCTTGCATATGCAAGGTGCTGAGTTCAATCCGTTACCCCTCCCCCCCCGAAAAGAAATCAAACCAAACTGCCTTAGCATGATGATGGAAGCAGTAATCATTTTTATTACAGTCAGGGAGTATGAGGCTTTTCTCTGCTCCATGTTGTCTAGGACTTCAACTAGAAAGACTCAGATATTTGGAGGTAACTCCCAACAGCTGGAGGCAAGACTCATCTCGGAAGGTGGCTCACCTGACTGGCTCCCGTGCTGGGATAACTCAATGGCTGGGTTCAACAGAAGTAGTAAGAAGAGACCTCTCCTTATCTCACATTGATAGGTCACTTAACTTTCAGGAACATCAGTTTCTTCACCTATGCAATGAAGTTTAAAGTGTTATATAGTTATTTAGAAAGATAAAGCAATATACACAAAACATCAGGGAAGCACTTAAAACTTAGTGGTCATTGTTGTTTTGTAGTTATTATTATCAGCATGGAAAATATTAGAGAGAAGCCTGAATCGGAGATGACATCTGAAGGCTAAATACGATTTTGATGGTCAGAGAACTGAGTTGGGGAGAGTGATTTTAAACTGATCGAAAACACATGAAAGGGCTATTTTTGTGGTTCTACTTACAAGTGACATTTGTTTCTCTTTTCTTTTGCAAATGAGAGAACTCTTTGAAATAAAAGGATTTAAGAAAAAAATTGAAAATTAAATTCATGAACAGCAAACCACCAAACTATTTATGTCTAGGCTTCCTGGTATTTTTATGGCCTAAATAATCTATAGTCCTTTCCTTCATAAATCACTGAATCATCCTACCCAATAGCTCATAAATTTTCTTGAATGAAATTAAACAAAATGTCTGTCTGGGACCAAACCCAAAAGACAGTCAAAATCTGGTGGCTTGTGGTTGTGAGAGGGGAGCACTGATAACTCAGGCCTTAGTTTTCAAAATTCTCAAGGACTCTGGACATACAGCATTGGCCCACCATCAGGTAGTGATGCTGGTTCTAAAAGATCAATACCCTAGACATGGAAAGCTGATCTAGAAATCACCAGCTCTTCAGAAAAAGGACATACCATGGAGACTTTTATATCATCTGGCCTGTGGGTCAAAAGGAAAAGTGTTCCCTGACGGTTCTCCCCAGCAGGCCCTCTATCACCCATGTCTGTAGTTCTAACTACTTTCCCCACAGATTTAGGAAGCACCAGGCTGGCAAATTAATGAAAAAGCCCCAACAACACTGGAGTATCTGATGAAAGGAAATGTAAAAACGGTCTGCAAAGTATGTCTTCAAGTAATTTTAGATATGATTTCCCAGAAAAAGTCTTACTAAAGGTAAACTCAAAAGTTTAAATTCTAAAGTATTTCCCAGAGTAACAGTTAGTAGAGTAGATACAACAGCGGAAGGATTACTGTCCTGGGGACTTTAAATAATAGACTTCTCACACTAAAAAAAATTAAACGTTTAAAAATGTAACATTAAGACCAAAATTAGAAGTATAAATAAAACATTGTGAAAAGACAACCATACGCTTTTAAAGAAGAATAAAATATCAATTTTAGAAATTAAAAACTAATTGAAAGACAATTTAATTGACAGGTTAAATAGTTTACTGGATAGAGCTAAAGAGAGATTTGAAGAACTTGAATACAGATCTGAAGGCATTACCGTATTAAGCACAAAGAGACAGAAAGGCTAAGAAATATGGAAGATAGAGAAAGAGCCAGCACATATCAAGTCAGAGAACGAGAAAGAATCAAGAGGCTAAAAGACAGGCAGTATTTAAAAAAAGGTGACACAGGGACATTTACAAAAATTGTTATAAATGAAAAGCCTTCCACTTAGAATGTATAAGTCCTAGACCATATGTGCTGAACTGATGGACAAGATGCGTGGATATAAATGTCCTCTCAAGAATCACGCAAGAAAAAATGCTACAGGAAGCAGACTGGTGGTTGTTTCCATTTGAAAGAATCCTATTAGCAGCGTTGGAGTAGGTGGTATTTGTTTTGGATCTTAAAAGATGTGGAGAGAAAGTACAATCTGCTGTATGCACCACTCCGGGCTTAATCTCTCAATTCTGATAATGTCATCCTCTAGTACAGAATCTTCACCATCCTTCACTTATCTTCAAGACAAAGCTCCAGATTTTTGCCTTTCATAAGCCTCCTGTGGTGTGTGCTCAACTCATCTTTCCAAATCGATTTCTCATAAACTTCCTTCTTGAATCCTATAAGCCAGGCAGATCAAGAATCTCAATGCTTGGAAACCTCATGTTTCTTACCGCTCTTGTTATTTACCCTACATAGAATATCTTTGAATGAAAGGCAACATTTTGGAGTCTGACCATGAAAATAATTGGAGGATCCTGAATGTTCTGAGCTGGAAAATAACGTATCAGAACTGTGTCTTATGGAGACTAAACAGCAGTGCTGTGTAGGGTGAATCACGAAGAAGGCTCCTGGTGCTGAGTGGCTGATACTCCAGGCCTGCACATTGTCAGTTGTGGAGGCTCAAGAGGCATCAAATTGTTCACTTACTTTGATGAAGAAACCTGCAAAGTTCTTAATCATATAAAAATTTTGGCTGTACACATCTCAGCAGAACCTAATCATAAGAGACAGAAATCCATCAAAATGCTGTTTTTTACTTTGGCTTCCCTGCATTGGTGCTTCCACTGCAGCCAGAAGTGAACCTTCTCTTATGGCCTTCATATTGCCAGATGTCTAATATCAGAGTTCCGGTGAAATGCCACTCAGCTAAGTGAAAACCTACGGCATGAATTGGATGGTGATATTTTCTCCATAGACTCTTACTTCTACATAGGTGTAACCCCAGGCCAATTTTAAAATTAGTTTTCAGTTCTTCTGTTCAACAAGCTTTCTTTTCTAGTTTAAAATAGTATCATTCAAGAGTATATATAAAGATTTGGAAAGCTTACTACTAAATACAATATAAGAGCACTGTATTTTAAAAATACATTGGTGTTCAAATCATATCGCACTTCAGACTCTGGATTGTCTGTCTGGGCCCTTGAATTAGATAATTCAAGATCAGTTCCTACAGTTTCTTCTGTGTGCAATTGATTTTCTAGAAAGAAAAAAATTTTTTTCCAATCTTAGAACTGTGGTATGTTTCATTGTCTTAATCTTTGGAAAGATTATGAAATATTTGCTACAGAACATGCATCATCATTTTAAAAAATAGAGCATTAACTCAGTAGTTATGTGTCTGGAAAAAGTGAGTATAAATCAAAGTTTTGTAAGTCAAATCATCATTTAAATGTCTCAAGGGAACTCATTATTTAATAAAATAGTATGGAGTGAATAATCCATTGTGATGTGGCGGCAACACCTGTACTGCACTCTGTCATGGCCCTTGGACTTCACATAGAAGAGTTTGAAGGCTGCCAGATCTGCCTTGGACTCAGGTCAAGGGAACTATGTTACTGAGTGCTGAGGATCTTGTTACAAGGCAGTCTCATTTATAAGCTCTCCAACCATGGGCTCTACAGTAAGTGCTTTAAAAAGATGAGAAAATTTTACCAAGCTTATACATTTTATAGTATAATAGGAAAATTATTTTACTTTAATTTTGTGTAGATAGCCACATGTCTATCATAGTCATCTGAGTCGAGAATTTTAAAGTGCTGTATGTGTAAATTTCACAAGTCTTTAATTTACTGGTAAGGATCTAGACATAATCAAAGTTTAAGTGTAAAGGGAACAGCCAGATTCATGGAAAACAAATTAAAAAAACAAAACACCAGACAAACAAAAACATGCAAAAGCATTTAAAACAGAGGAGAGAGAAAAAAGAAAGCACGCTTATGTTATTAAAAATCACTTTCTCTTTGAATTGTCTTTGTGGCTTCCACTTCACAGAGGGGGAACATGGTAGCCTAGAAACATTAGACATCTTCAAATACTGACTTTGTATACATTGTGAAGAAAGATTTGCAATTGTAAGGCCAGGGGAGGAGCAATGTATCTGTCAGCAAGTCTCAGTGGCTCTGGTCATGTGGCCCAGGTTCTGTTGTTTCAGGCCGTCTGGGAGATGGACAGAATTCTCCTTGTATGAGATGAGCTGAGGGTAACGTTGGCTTATCCTGAAAGCAAGTAGGTACTGGATACCTGTTTGTCAGTATACACATACATGAGAATCCCTTACAAATGTGTAAGTAAACACACACACACACACACACACACACACACACACACAAACACACGTGCACGCGCACACCATCTACGCATTCACACCGCCAGGTTAAGATTAAGTTGCAAGAGACAGACAGTTTTATGTATCTGAAGTCCTCATGCTTCAGTTATTTGAACAGAGTCTGATGACCAAGGAAAAAATATCTCATTGCAGATGGGAATAAAAGAGACAGTATCCAAGACCCTGGGCACAGACATCCACACCCAGAAGTCTTATATTAAGGCAAATTACTGAATACTGGAGCATGGAGCTCTAAATATTTCCATTTATTAAATTGCTACCGTGTGTAGCTAGCAATGTAGTAGGTGTTTTATATGCATTATGTTTATTTCTCACAAAATCTTGCATGATATGTATAATTATTTTCTTCATACAAAAGGAAAAGAGACAATCAAGTTTAGTAATTAGTCTTAGACCACACAGCTGGTAAAATGTGGTACTGGAATTTTAACTTGAATGGTTGATCCTTAAGGTCTTACAATCCTATCTGGCTACCCCAAGAGTTTATCTCTAATGCATCATGACCTTGAACTCTGATACTCCGATCTTTTTGACAATAGCAGCTATGGCTTTCAAAACATTTTCATATATTAATCCCACCCAGGTAGGAATGACTATTTCCATGTTGCAGATGAAAAGTCAAAGTTTGGAGCATTTAAGGCATTGTTGTCTTTTTGTTTGTTTGTTTGTTTGTTTGAGATAAGGACTCGCTTTTGTAGTTCTCTGAACTCACAGCAGTCCTCCTGCCTCGGCCTCCTGAGTGCTGGGATTACAGTGATGAGCCAATACACCTGCACTGTGGAATGTGGTTACTGAGGATCGAAATCAGGATCTTGCATGCAAGGCGCCAAAACCACTGAACTAAATCCCAGCCCCTAAGGCATTATCTGTTTCAAGATGTCCACAGCTAATACGAGAAAAATATGTAACCAAAACACTAAAAAGGAAAAATTAATGCTATAACCTGGCAGGGAAATGTGTGTGTGTGTGTGTGTGTGTGTGTGACACAGAAGTGGGTGTTGGGGAGGGGCTATCAATCAGGGATCCAAAAAGTCTCCCCATTGGCATTTGGCCTTCAAAGCCAGAGCTCAATGGATTGGGGGTCCTAGGGATTCCACAACGGGTCAGATGAGATGCAGCGTCGAAATGATAGGTTCATTGCCTCTTTCCTGCTCTAACAAGGGGGAAAGCAGGATTTGGATTGAGATTCAGTCCCAGAGGTGTCCTGATCAAAGGAGACAGAAGAACAGCAAACCTAGCCAGGCTCTTCCAGGGTGGCGCGTCGGAAACCTCACTGTTCAAGGGACTCGCGCTTTTAAAACCCTGTAAAACGCCGGTTTTGATTTTCTCACAAAATCCAGCTGATGCTTGATAGTGCTGGCCTGTGGACCACACTTTCAGGAGCCTCCGATTACCCTGGAATCATGTTAAGGGAGGCAGAGCTAGGGGCCTCACGGTACTCACTGCACCAGAACCTGCATTTTAACAAGATCCCCAGGTGATTTGTATGCGTATTAAACTTTGGAAACATTCTTGTAAGCAATTCTTTGTTCCGGGGAAGGGATCTGTCGAGGACCCCGGGCATCGCTCACCAGAGGTCTGGTTTCTTGTTGCAGCCCCATTTCCCAAAGGGTAGAGATCTGGCCCCGTGAAGCTGCTCCCCTTGAGTCTAACCAGTAGCGGCTCCGGGAGTTGCTCGCCTCATAATCCCTCTTGTTGGGTTCCTTTCCACCCAACCCGCGCTTCCCCGGGGCGCCCCAGCTGTTTCCCACCCCCGCTCCCCGGCGGCTACTGTGCACAGCTGGAGAGTTAGCTGAGCGAGCTCCAAGCAGCGGCCCGGGGAGGCCAGGCGGGGGCGCCGCAGACCAGGCTTGCGGGAGGAGGCGGCGGCGCGCCGGGAGAGGGCGGCCGAGCGGCTGGCGGGGGCCGCGAGCTCCGCATCTGGTGCCAACCCGCGCGGCCTTGGCGCGGCCCTGGCGCGGCCCCACATTCCCACACCGCGGGAGCCGCGGCTCGCTACCTGGGAGGCGGCGCGCGTCACCCCGACCTGCACTTCCTAACTCCGTCGGGAAATAGCTCTGCGGCCCCCGGGCGGGCCATCGGCCGAGCTTGTCCTTGAAGAACTGCTGATTATAATCCCTGGGCCGGGTGGGAGTTTAGATTATGAGCCGACTGTTTACCTCCTTCACCTCCTCCTTAGCCATCGACCACCCGTCCCTCACACAGCCCTCCCGGGCTGGGGGGCCGCAGCAGCGGGGTAGGGAGCGGCGTGGTCCACCCCGGTGATTGCTCAGGAAGCCGGGAACAAAAACGCAATTCACACAGCGGCGAGCTTTCCGGGGTAGAGGAGGTAACCGGGCAGAAAACGCGCCGGCCGCGCCTCAGCCTCGGGGGCTCGGGAGCCGGCGGGCTCGTGGCGCGGCGCGCGGATTTCGCAGGAAGAGGAGGCGGCCGGCCCCGGGGTCCGCGCGGCGGAGAGGGCGCCCGCCGGGCCTGTGTCCGCTCTCGCCCGCGGGCGTCGGAAGCGCCCTGGGCCCGTGAGCTCCCCTCTCCCCGCGCGGCGCGGGGCCGGCCCGGAGCCCCGGACGCATAGGCTCGTGTGCGTTTCTCCCAGGATGTCAAAGCAAACCGGTAGTCTTAACATTTATTAAAGTCTACGTGTTGTGTCTCGAGGCTCATCGGATGTGTTCAAACTTTTGTGAGTGTGTGCAAGCGCGCGCGTCTCCACCCTCCCGCGCGCCGCGCCCCACCCCCACCCCACCCTCCCGAGCGGCGAAGTAGTCCTATAGAGCGATGATAAATATCCCTGTTGATCACTTGATTGATTACCTCCCTGAAAGGTCACGCGGGCTCGCAGTAATTTCCTTTTGCCTAAGGCTCTCTTTTCACTTTTACTCCGGCACGACAGCTCCGAGTACACGGGATCTTTATTTTTTATTTTAACCCCTAAATGCAACCCCTCCCGAAAACAATGCAGACAAGAAAAATCGAATAAAATCAACTCAAGACCTTTTTTGCTCACTCGCAGCCTCCCTCCTCATCTTGTTCCTTTCTTTCTTGTCGCCCCCGCCCCTCCGTCTCCGTCCCCCTGTCCGGACTCAAATGTATTCTGGACACTATTTAATAGATCAGTGTCTCGCAAGTAAACTCAGCCGTCCCTGGGGTCTGCATTTCATGTCCGTGGCTCTGTCCCTTTCTCTCCTGTGAACTGAAAATTCGGATTTAGACCACTAGACAAGCTATTAATTTAGCTAGGCTACCCGGGGTCCTGAACCCAATTAATTTCTAATAATTATAGCCCAAGGGGGCTAGATGGATCTCCCTGCCTCTTTCTTTTATTGCCACTCCACGCCACCGAGGTCAGCGTATAATAATAAAGTGTATATTTTGAAAGCGATCTGCAGAACAGTGAGTTATTGCAATGAATGAAAATTGTTTCCATTTTGGCTAATTGAGCCCGTGGCCGAATGCTGGAGCTCTGAGACTAAATAAAGAGGACTGTTTCATTTCAACATGAAGAAACCCCTGCCTAGCTCTGGTCACCCAGCAAGATTTTAATTTCTTAACAGCCAACCTGAAAACCAGCGTTGGGTAAACAGTATTAATAATTGCATTACAATGATTAAATTAATCTTGCTGGTAGCCAGGAGAATATAAGTTGCGATTGAATAGCAAGATGTAAAGTTCACTGCACAAAGACAATAGGCCAAGAAATACCTTCACGAAGAACTCAAACTTTCTTCCAGAGATACTATGGGGTAGCTCAATTGTCATGCGAAGAAAGGAAAATTTCCTGTTGCGGAGAATGTACTGAAAACTGGTTCTTTACCACCGTTTCTAGGTGTAATTAAACATGGTTGGAGGAGGAATATACTTGTCCGTCTTCAACGACACACCTCACATCTCACTCCCAACTTCCAGCTAGACCGCCCAACTTGTGCTTAAAACAACAACAAACAAACAGACCCAAACCCCAAACCAAGCAAACCCAAACTGTCAGTAAGCTCATCGGCTTTCCAAAGAGCCCCTGCTTCGAGGATGCTAGCTTCGGTGGGAAGGAAATTCGAGACGTTAGGACTCACGCTACTTCCCCTCATTCCCAAGGAAACGATTTTCGGGAGGGGAAGGACAGGAGGGAGGTTGGGGGGACAGGCGGCGGAGGCAGCTCGGGAAACTCGTTGGAGGCCTGTCTTTTGGGCCAGCGATAGCTTAGATGTGCCGTCAGAGGGTGTGGGGAACTCCAGGGGCCTCAACCCAAAGTCACCTGCTCCGATCTCACGGCTGGGACCTGGGACAGGTGGAACTGACGGGGTCCAGGCCCTTGGGGATTAAGAACCCGCCCGGCCGACGCGCGGGGGCCGCGCCGCTGCCGCTGCCGCTGCAGGCGGTGTACGCCGCGGCTGCTCTGGGCGTTTGATCCATTAGGTTAAACACACGTGCACACGATTTAGTTCTTTTATTAACGCATACTTAGGGGAGAAAACAAGCTGCCGAGAAAGAAAAACAAGAAAGGAAGAAAAGAAAAAGGAAGAGAAATCCAGCTTTCACGTTTGAATGTTAAAAAGCGATGGTATTTTGAATACTTATATTTTTTTAAATAAAGGGATCCCTTGTCTTTTCACAATGCCTCAGCCTGGGGATACAGAAGACTTTGTGTTTATTATTTCAGTTAGATGAGACCGAATTCGCTTGTGTTTCAAAACCCTAGAAAGACTCCTCTACTGAATTGCTTGCAACCCGGGGGTATCAAAAACCAAAAGGGAGGGTGCGCTGCCCACACCCCCCTCGGTCACCCCACGCCTTTCTAGGGAAATGTAGAGGGCAAGAGCTTCGCGTGTGGGGCTCGGAGACTCCGGTTTGATTCACTCTGTCCCCCACCTCTCTCTGCCTCCCTTCAGACCCCTCCAGCCCACCACGTGGTGCGTAATTCCCAGCAGAAACAAGAAGCCCGGTTTCACGTGTGGGTCTCATAGTTAATCTCAGGGTTTGGTTCCATCATCCTTTCCTTTCCTAGAAAACTGCCTCAGACCCCTCTTTACTGCTTCTCTCCAAGGGAATCCAAATCTACACGGAAGCCCAGGGGATGGGTGCAGGGATTAACCCAAGGAGGGCGGCTCCCTCTTTCTCTTTTTTTCTTTGTAAAAAGCTCCTCAAGGCGAGAAGGTGAGATGGAAAGTCCCAGGCAGAACTTCCTGCTGGCCAGGGCGGCTTGGGTGCCAGGTCTCAGGGTGGCCTCCACCTTCCTTCCTTTGGAGACAAGGCCCTTTGGGTTCCAAAGGCTGAGATGGTCCGGGCGCTGCCTGTGTCCGCCCACCTGGGCAGCGCTCCCCAGAGTCTCCCAAATTGGGCAGAGCAGCGAAGAACTTCCTGCCCACCTGTTTAGTGTGTTTTCCTAGAGAACTGGAATCGTCTCCAGAGACTCTCGAGCCTCATGTCTCCTTTTTCTCTGAGATCACTGAGTCAGAAGGCAGGCACTCCAGCTCAGCTGACGAACAACAGAAAAATTAGTGTCTGGGGCAAGTTTTAGAGTTGGAGACCTCTGAGGACTCACACAGAACATGGCTGGTGCCTTTGCACACAGCAGATGTGTAAGAGGGCTCACCTGTAGGTGGAAGGCAAGGGGGGGGCCTGGGGGAAGAAACAAACCACACGCCCCATTAGTCCAGGGGGATGACAGAGCTTTAGCCCATGTGGCAACAGAGCCTTCTCTTGGAGAAGTTGTTTCACTCCTGCTCTGTGTAATTCCCGCTCTTACTTCCCCTTCCTTTCCTCATATTTCAAGGTTACACATCTGTCTCCCTTGGGACCTGTAGCTTGTTTCTCTGGGGACCTGTATCTTACTGCCGAATGCTACCAGAATTACACAGCTCTGGAAAGAAAAAAAAAGATAGGTATCTTTAGTCTGGGTGAGTCCTTTAAGTTTTGGTTGTCTTGGGCTCTGAAGTCCTTTGGGTTGAATCTTGCCTATTGGCCCTCTCACACTCCTAGTTTTGATAATTAATACCAACAGGTGCATTCTCAGTGAACTAGCTTCGTTTCCCATCTTCCGTGTCCCGTGCCTTAAGATCTGCTTTCTTTTTTCCTTTAACTTAAGAATCAAAGATGCATTGTTGTAGCACAGAGACTGAAAAGATTGTAATTTTCTTTTATAGTGCTTGGCAGGATTTGCAACAGATATTAATGGGGACATAAATAGTGTGTGGGAAGCATTGAACAAAACCGTTTAAGGCAAGGAGGTTGTACCGAGAGAAAATCTATACCGATTTGGGATTGATTCATACCTTGAACACATCTAAACTCCTTTAGGAGTTCCTTCATTTCTGTGTGTTCTCTTCCTTGGTAAATCCTGTAATTAAAGCAAATTTCAACACTGCATCCTAGAAGCGCGTGTGTGTATGTGTGCAGTTTCCCTCCTCGTGACCCCAGAGGTTGTAGGTTTGAGTGAGTGAAAATGGCAGGCTGAGCTGCAGCGAGGGCAGAGGCGAGCAGGCAGCGATGGAGAGGCCGGAAGGTGACAGCCAACCTTAGGGAAGAGGAGGAGGTTTTGGATGTCAAATGCCTGCACTGGCCGGACCTGGGATTCAAGGATGATTGTTACCACTTGACGACAACAGACAACCGAAATATTCGAAGGACGGCATCAAACACTGGTGTCACACCTAAAATCAAGAAAGAAAGTTATTTATTTTGCTTCCAACTCGGAAAGCGGAAGCCAAAGTAGCTCTAGTAGCAGTAGCAGCCGAAGCACATCTTTCAAGTTCAAGACTATTCTCACTTTCTCCGGGATGATTGGCCGAAGGTCCAGCCCATCTCCTAGTTCGTTAATAAACATTTATTTTGAACTCCCTTCTCTTCCCCTATTTCTTTTTCTCCACGGATAGTACAGAAAATTTTCTACAATTTATGTGGGGAAAGACACCCATAATAGTTATAACACAGGCGTATTCGTGATTCCAGCACGAAATCAATCCTCTGCCCAAGCCTTTCACTCCTTTTCTTCCCCCGGGCGAGGTGTCCGCTCCCCTCCAGCTCCCTGCGCCGGCTCCCCGCCCCCCGCCGCCCTCCCCGCGGCTCCCTTTCTCCGCCTCCTCGGCGATTGCCATCTGACAAGATCTCCAAATCAAAGTGATAAATCGCTCCAAACTTTTTTTGGCGGCGCTGAGATGTTGGAGGGGCGTCTAGCGCGCATGTGCGAAGGTGTCCAAACTGACAATGCTGGAGAGATAGCGAGTGTGGATTGAAAGAAAAGGAGAGGGAGGGAGAGTGAAAGAGGGAAAGACAGAGTGTGTGGAAGTAAGTGTGTGTGTGTGTGTGTGTGTGTGTGTGTGTGTGCGCGTGTGTGTTTGTGAGAGAGGGGAAGAGAGAGAGAGAGAGAGAGAGAGAAGAGAGAGAGAGAGAGAGCGCAAAAGAAGGAAAAGATCCAAGAAAAAAAAACCCCAACCACACACCAGCGGCTGCAGGACTGGGCACAGCATGAGATCCAAAGGCAGGGCAAGGAAACTGGCCACAAGTAGGTGCAATATCCCTTTTCTATTGGCTTTCCCCTCCTCTGCCATCTTGCATATCTGTCTCCAGGACTCCGGGACGGAGCGCGGGCTGCCTGTCGCGTGGGGCCCGGGTGGAGGGCAGGCGCGGCGCAGCCCCAGCAACCTGCCGGTTCCAGCCTCCGCGCCCGGGCGCCCGCGCTCTCGCGCCTGGTTTGGGCGCCAGAGGAGCCGGGGCAGCCCTCAGCCCCGCACGCCGAGCAGCTGTGGCAACCCCGGGGTGGGGGTTGGGGTGGGGGTGGGGGCAGCAAAACCGAGGGTGGGAGGGAGGAGAGCGCGCGCGAGTGAGCGTGAAGGGTGGGGGGAGCAGCGGAGTCTCCCCCTCCCCTCCCGTCCCCCAGGCGGGGGAGAGTCGCCTCTGGCCAACCAGCTAGTCCCGGGTGTGGGAGGAGGGGAGCGCAGGCCCGGGAGGCGGGCAGGGAAGGGAGCACTCGGGAGCCCGGGTCTGCGTGTGGGGTTCGAGCGGGTCGCGGGCTCGGTGGGACCGCGGCGGCGGCGGCGGCGGCGGCGGAGTTGGGAAAAGTTGCGAGGCGGCCGCGGGAAGTTGGGCGGGCAGCGCCGAGCCGCGGCTGCGGTAGTGGGCGCTGTGCGCTCGGTCGGCTCCTGGGCGTGCACGGCGCGGTGCGGCGCGGAGGGAGGACCCGGGAGGGGAGTGGGGGAGACAAAAGGGGCGCTCTCCTCGCGCGGCGGGTCGCGGGCAGAGCCAGGCCGGCCGGTCGGGGCCGCGGGCAGGTGGGGAGACGGGCCCGCGTGCGCGGGCAGCGACTACGGCCGTGGGTTGCAGAGGCCGAGCGCGCCCCGGGGCCCGAGCCCCGAGCCCCGAGCCCGGGCTGGCGTGGCGCCGAGCGACCCCCAGGGGGCGGGCTGCGGCCCACGGCGAGGGTGCGGCCGGGTCTCCCGCGCCCTCTCTGGGCAGCGCGGGGCCCGGGGCCGCTCCCTCCCCGGCGCCCCCTGCCTGTCGGCGCCGAGCACCCGAGTCCGCGGGGCACGCTCGGGTTCGGGGCGCGGGCCCATCCCCCATGCCGGCGCCGCGGGCTGCACGGCCGGCCGGCCCCGGCTGATCCTCCGCCGGGCCGTAGGCGGCGGGACGGGGTTGGCTCCGATGCTTCTTCGAGCCTTGGGGACTCGGCGTGCGGCCGGGAGCCGAGCCGGAGCACAGGCCGCCTGCGCTCTCACCCTCTGAGGAGTCGTTTTGTTTGTGGACTGAGAGCTGAGGGACGGGGAGCCGGGGGGGGGGGGGGGGATACTTTGCCCAGTGCGTTCTCGGGTCTCCCCTTGTCGCCTGCGCGTTAGAAACCGACTACGCGGCGTCCCGGCGCAGCCCGGCCGAGCAGCCGCACCTCGAAGCTGGGCTTCGGGCCGGGGACTGCTGCGCAGCCCGGCGACGCGCTGTCACCCTGCAGCCTTCCCAGTGCTCTGTCCAGTTCTCACCCAAGCACTCCCACACTCCCACACTAATATTTATTTTTTCTCACTTCGGCGTCAAGGATCAACCCAAATATATGGGGGGGAGGGGGCGGGCTAGCCAGTCCATCTGTTTCTTTTGAGTGTTGTTTATTTCAGTTCTCTGCAGCAGTGGCAAATCGCGCCTGCGGAATTGCTTTTCCTGTGTGCTTTTAAATGAGTCTGATGTCTACTTTCATCTAAGGGGGAATAAATGTGCATGTGCCTAGAAGCTGGAGGGCTTCAGTTTTCCACTAAAGGTTAGGAGTGTGTGTGCTGCGCGTGTGCGTGTGTGTGTGTGTGTGTGTGTGTGCCAGCGCGCGCGTGTTGCTGGGAGGGGGCGGAGAGCAGCAGGCTTCAGCCCAGCCTCAGCTGTGAAATGAAAGCCTGAAGCTGCTTGCCGCGCCCCTTTGCCAGGCATCTGCCGAAGTGAAAGCATAACACAAAACACTTCGAATTTTCTTGAGCAACTTTTTCAACTTATTGCCTAGAGACTGTAGGCTGCGACAGTGACACACTCTCGCATGCATAGCTCACTCAGTATCCGGGACAGAGCCGGTGTCCGCTGTGGTGACACTCGCCGTTCAGCCGGGGGGGGGGGGGGGGGAGACATTTATTTTGTCTGCGCGCCGCGGCTCTGCTAGATCGCCACCAAGTTCGCCCGGCTGAGCCTCTGCTTCCCACTTCCCGGGCCCCAGCTGCGGGCGCCGCATCTGCGTCCTCCGAAGCGCTGCTTCGTGCAGCTTTTTCACCAGCATTCCGAATAATAAAGGAAATCATATTGAAACTGCGGAGTTTCATATTTTAAAGCGCTATTTTCTTTGCCGAGTAGAGCGCGGCTGAGAAGGTTGGTGACCCCTGCGGTGCAATCGTCCAAGAAAAACTTAGTTGCCGGGTCCTCTGCCCTGGTTTCTTCTTGGGGTTAGGAGTAGGCAAGGTGTTCAGCATATTAAAAAATTTTTTGAAACCCCCAAATCTTGCCTTTATCAAGTAAAAGTAAATATCACAGTGGAAACAAATGCGCATGAAAACGGTTTTCTCCATTGCTTGTTACTTTTTGTCTTTTGTAAATTTCTTGGTGGCTCATAAATCCTGGCTTGTCCTTGGCTGTGGCACAGAAGCCTGGGTCGGATGAGACCTAAAACTCCATACCCTGAAAATACCCCCTGAAGTTACACCGAGATTGAATGCACAACCCGGTTTGCAACTTGTGGTGGCTTGTATTTTTCAGATAGTACTTTAAATTGATAAATTCGTTCTAAGTATATGGAAAGATTTAAATTTTAATTTAAAAGTGAAGGGAAAAGCGAGATCAACACGTGCACTATCTAGAGACCCCGACTTATTTCCATAGTTAAGAAAAGAAAAGTAAAAGCCAAGTGACTAACAGCACTGGAGGCTCCCAACTGGAGAAGCACCCGGCTGCTCCACAAATTCCCAGCTGCAGCTCTCCCTAAGGATGGGAAGGAAGTGAGGCTGGGGCTGCCCCCCATGATCTAATGCCCAGAGCCCTGAAATTACCTGCACCCCACTTCCCCAAAGTGACAGCAGCAGGGTTTCAATCACAGCGCTGCGAAGCACCTGCTGGGAGAAACCTCCTTTTCTGCGGGGGCCCAGAAGCCTTGTAAAGATGCAGACTTTGCCAGGTGTGTTGTGGGGGGTTGTTACGCCTACACTTGATCGCTGCGAAAATAGGCCCAGAAGTAAGAAAGGTAAACGCCGCCTTCCCCCCTGTCCTTGAAACCCCTCACCTTAGCAGCCCATTACCTAAGACCAAAAAGAAACACAGGTCCAGGGCACCAGGAATGGACTTTCCTTCATTTTTCAAAAACTTAGATTAAAACAGCTCAATTTTAAAATGTACTTTTATTTGTTTATTTCAGACTACATTTGAGGAGGAAAAACATTCTCCCGATGGAGGCTGGGGCCCCTTCTAGGAAGGCAGTTTATTTGCCATTACTTGACCATTACCACGGCTTAGGGCTTCTTTATTGCATTTGGCACGTCGAATGCAGTCTTCCTGGAGCATTTCTATGTGCCTCATACCCCGCTCCCCCTCTAAATCTGTGTTTAGGGGAAGGTTAATTGTGCTTTTCTTTCTCCCTGGTCCCCAGCACTGTGGGAGGGGATGGTTCATTAGCTGCTGGAAAGCGAGGCTTCTGCTCCCAGGTAGTTTGTTTGTAGGAACAGAGGCATCTCAGGTCTTGGCGACAGTACGCACGTGAACACGCGCGTGGGAGTGAGTGAACATGACCTCTGCCGGTAGCCCGGTGCCCAGGCGTTCTCGGCGCAGGTTCTCCCCGCGGCCTGGGCCTGGCCTCCTCACAGAATAGAAATGAGCACAGACATTCTACGAAAATTTCAGTTGCTTTCTCTTTCTTTTTTTCTTTGAATGAAAGGTAATGAGTCTGTAAGCAGTTTCTCTGTGAATATTTGAGTGTTTGGGAGTTTATCTGATTTTATTTTTGGAAGCTGGAGCCAGATGATCCAAGGCTGTAGTCAGAACTAGAGGAGACCGCAGCTGGGAGCGAGGCATGGCCTGTCCTCTGCGGACGGGAGGGCGAGAGCGCACCACTGAGTCGCCCCAGCTTGCGTGTCTTGGCCCCCTTTCCAGGCGTCTCTCCACTTTGCCTCAGCTGGAAGCCAGCCATGAGGCGGAGAGACTTGACTTGTCTCTTTCTGGCCACCCTTCTTCTCTTTCCCCAGGTGGCCAGCATAGGACAGAGTCCTGTTCCTCACTGCTCACTGCACCTCCTAATTTCCTCTCAAAACCTGGGGCAGAGGATAGGACCCGGGACCTGGGGCCTCGGGTGAGCTAGGGGAGACCTGAATCCGGAGGGAGTCAGTGCTCACTCAGGACTTCCCCGCAAAGACAAACAGCCTCATGCCTCTTTCCTCAGCTGCTCAGCTCAGGGCACAGAGTTTTCTGCGGAAGTCTTGCCACTGCAGTGTCGGGGATACTTCGTGCTTGCTGTGCTGCTGGCCTTGGAGCTAGTGCACTAGCTGTGTGAGCACACGCATACATGTTCTTGCAGACACATGTACACATCTTGGGTCCAGGAACTCTCCTGGGCAGGGCTTAGGCACAGACTCACTCTGTGAGGCAGACCCCTTCCTGACTTCACAGGGCAGGGATAAGAGGGGCATTTGGGAAGGAGAAGGGGCAGGAGGGCACAGTGACCATCTGAAGATGCCAGGCACATTTTTCTGGAGTCTGGTTAACCCTTCCTCTGCTAGAAGATGCTGTTGGGCACTTTCTCAAATAGTCTGTGTGGTCTGCCTTTTTTATCTCCCTCCTGGGCAGCACGTATAAATCATTGGTTCCCTCCCCTCTCACCCACTGCATTAGCTATGATCCTCTTCTAAAATTAGATTTCCCCCTTCCTACTCTTGCAGCTTTCTGAGTTTACCAGGGAATTCTCCAGGAAGTTGGCTGAGTAGTGAGAACAAATGTAAGGAAGAGAATAAAAAGGAGACAGACAAATCCAAGAGAAACCAAGAGAGGGGACCATAAGCTGAGGAGCTTCTCCTTCTGGATCCCTCCTTGGAACACAGATTGGTGTTATCCTCCTCACCCTAGTAAATGAGAAAATTGCAACTCACATTAGTTACCTTTGTTACATGCCAATGAGAAACTTCAGAGCTGTTTCTGTGTAGGGAAGAAACTGTTGACAAAACTCTTTCAAAAGTGTGACATATTGTTCTAGTTCAACACTAAAAAGCTAAACGTACTTATTCTCCTTTGAAGTGCCTGGGCTGGAGCAGCTAATCTGAGTGTGGTTCAGATATTGCTGTGGGCATAACTAATGGCTTCTACCTATTTAGCTCAAGTGGGTGGAGAGAAAGGCCTGAATTCCTTGTCCAATGGGTCCCTCTGGAGACTGGATTCTGGCTCCTGGCCAGTTCTGTACAATGTCAACATTGAATATTTGAATTCCCAGACTCTATTTAACAAGTTTCTAAATAAATAAACTCATTGTGTGTCTGCGTTTAAAATTATTTCACCTCTTCCATAAAATCTTACATTTGCTTTGCAAGTTGACCTTTTTATTTTAAAAAAGTAAACAAACAAACAAGACATTTTAATAGCAAGATTTCCACAATATGTATGTATTGCAAAGCCATTGTCTCCCTTGGGGGTAGGTAGGCGCTATTTAGAGGGCTCTGAGCGACACTGTCTGACTTGATAGCGAATTGTAATAAAAATCAAGCTGAGTTCAGAAAGTCAGTAAAACATTAATCACATCTGAAGAGAGACTTGAGATGGAAATTTAGTGCTTTTACATACCTGATAATTTTGTCCAGTGATCCTTTGGGAGCTTCCCTGTTGAGTTCTCAATGAACGGCTGTATATAGATTCCCTATTATTCTTAGCTTCGGTAGGCAGGAATCAGACTGTATGTATGAAGTTCTGTTTCTGGGCGTTTTTTTTTTTTTCTGTTTCTGTCATTGCAAGTTGGAAGGAGTACATGCATAGGTATTAATTATTCTTATATTTCACTTAGGTCAAGAGAGTGCCACGACATTTACAATTTTACTAACCTCTCAGCACTTAAACATCCATGCAGAGTTTTTATGCAAATGGGAACATAGATGTTCTAAAAAGTCCATAGTTAATTGTTTTTGAAAAAAGCCACACTCTAGTCTTCTTCCAAGTGTGGATTCCATCTGGAGTTGTTAGGAAAGAAACTGGAATTTACTGTAATTTATGTGTGTAAAGTACATTATTAAAAAGAATGAGATTTGAAAGGGCACATAGCAAAAGCCATAACATTTAGCTGGTAACGTGGAGAATTCAAAGCCAAGAAAAAAATACCACCAACCCATGCAAACCCTGAAATAGATTACAATGACCTCAGCCATGTTCATTTTCAAAAATAATAGCCATGATTAAAATGGGGAGAGTGTTTTACTTGGAACCATATTCTTCTGCATTACTATAAAAGCTGTTTTGTCGTTAAAGAACTGTTTCATTATAGAAAAAGAAAGCATGTGAATTTTTAATCAAATTCTTCACTCTTCAGAAGTACTCATTCTTGAATTGCTTTTTATTTTGATTTTAACTCAATAGCAAGCATGCTTTTGATCTGTATATTCAGCAAAATCCTTGACTCCCAAGTTTTATACCAATTCAAAGGAAGAAGAAATTTATTTAGAAAAGACATTTTAATTCTCATAGTAAACACCTGCCTAGGGGGTCAATGACTATATAACAAGAAGAACTAAAAGGACCTTAACATTGTTTGAGAACCTTTCTAGAAATTAATTTTGTGTTTATGGTTGTTCTCAAATGATGACATTTATGGAAGTCCTTGTATGTATGTAGCAGTTGGTGGGCTTAGGTGATGAATAGTTTCACTCCACGAATATCATCAAAGTCCTTCTGTCCGTTAGGCTTTGCTTGGTAAGCTGTTTTCCCAGCTTTCAGGAATATTTCAGATGTGAACATCAGTGTTTGTGTCTGCTCTGATTCCTGATTGAGTTATTGAATGCCTCTTGTGAATTGGAAATAACATTATAAACATTCTTGGTTGTCTTTACTTGTGAAGTTGGAGTATTAGTGCTACTGTCCCTGGGTCTCTTGTAAACAACACTATTGTATTGCTTAGTTGAGAGTGCTCCTCTTTTGTTATTCAACTGTGATTCCCCCTGTTTGAAAATTTAACTTTAATGGAGTACGTTTTATTACCCTGGCTTTATTACCCTGCTTGAGTTGCTCCTCCCTAAATGATGAGGTTGGACTACAGCAGAGCTTGTATCCTCAAATGCCCTTAAGGATTTGAAGGCACAGTATGTGAGTGAAGCAAGGTGGGTGAAAACTCTTAGTTCTTTCCTATTTTTGATTATTTTTTTGGGATCCAGCCTTTGTATCCCAGAACAAGAGAGAGTGGTGGGGACTGAGGCAGGCTGGCAGTTCAAACCTTCCCTAAAGGTCGAAGCTGCTGTTTACCTCCAGGACGTGGGTGCCATTAGGGTAAGAGGACCCAGTGCTGCTACGTCTTCCAGTCTTTCAGAGAAACCACAGTTCTGGCTTTTTATGTGAATCGTCTCTATTTTAAAATTTTAATGCAATCTAAAAAATTTCTGCAAGCCCTGACAAACACCTTTGACTTCAATACACATCAGAGAACATGAATTTACAATGTGTGGATTGGTTGATTTCTAAGGGTCCTTCAAAGTTCCAACATTTTACAATATCCATAAGGATTCCTGAATACTACCTTGTATTTTTAAGATCTGTGTCTTCCACCTCACTTCAAAGTATGTGTGTGTGTGTTTTGATAGGTGGAAGTACTTATTGTACAATCTGATATCTGGCCGTTTATCTGGAAAAGTAGTCTTTCACAGCCATGTTGTGTCTTTCTTTCCCTCCATGTCTGCTCATCATTAATTGACTTAAAAAATAAACCAAAACATCCCCTTCTCCTCTAGTAGCCACTGGGTACCATTTTTTCTTATTTCTCTCACAATCCATTCTTTGATTTGTGGGCTGGGGATGGTGGGGCCTGGACAGTAAATCACTGGGAGACAGTAGTCTGTGGTTTTCCACAATGGGAGAAGTAATTTGGCTACTGTGGGTATATAGAGGAAGAGTTCACCCTTGTCCTCTGACGAGAGTCCAAATGTCACATCTTGTATGTCTGTAACTGAAAAGGCCTGCTGATTTTTTAAGGCCTAAACATAGGGTAGAAAAACCAATTTTTAAAGGAGGACTGGATTATTCTATGGTGATAGAATACCAATATAACAGAGTCTAAGAAACTTATCTAAATCAATGCTATTGCCAAGGGATTTGTCAATAAATACTTGCCGCGATCAACTATTATTGCTAGGCAAATTATCATATAATGCAGTGCTTATAGAGGAAGATTTAAGGAGGGGTGAACCATGTGGATACTACCAGGGGCTTGTCAGCTCCCCAGCTTTTATTCTTCCTTTTCACTCTCTTGCCAACTTGCCCCTGTTTCTCCCTCTGGCCTTGATGTTGTTATATTCTGTATATTTAGCCATACTATACCTTGCCCATCAAAATCAAACTCCTTCTTTCTGGGTGTGGTGGCTCATGTCTTTAATTTTAGCACTCGGGAGGCAGAGGCAGAAGGATCTCTGTGAGTTTGAGGCTTGCCTAAGTTACATAGTGAGCTCAGGGCCAGCCTGAATGACAAAAGCAAGACTGTCTCAAAAAAAAAAAAAATTCCTTTTTTAGTATTGCATTTAAACCCGTCTTCATGATTACTCCTGGAAACACAGTAAGGAATTATGTTTACCATCATTTTGACATTTCATGATAAATTATTTTTCTTCATGGTGTATGTCTTCTTTTTTTGACTGAACTGTAAAACTCTGTCAGTAGCCCATTTCTGTTTTGTGCCTAGCAGTATGCTTTGCATTTGGCACTTATCAGTCATGGTGGTTAGTGATGGGCTCTGGTAGGTTGTGTGAACCCTTTCAGTTTCTTTGCTGTAAAACTTACGCAGTTAAGTAATGTCAGCAATGGAACTTTGGGATATCTGACACTTTAATTGCATACTAAATCCACAATTGGCCCTTTTTGACAGTGATAAACCACCTGGAGAGTACATTTGGAAAGTAGAGTATTATTCCTAATTTTCACCAATAATGTTCTTCATTTTGCCAGTGCAAGTATAACCCGCAGCTCTTCACTAACATCACAAATTGTTATTGATCTACACTTGATCTTAAGTTCTGCACTGAACCTGATTCTGGAGAATGTCAGTGGCGTCAAGGTGGAGATGGCCAGTTTGAGGATTTATATAATTCCAAGGGGTTTGGGATATTCATCTTAAAAAATCATGATAAGCCAAGTTTCTACATAAATCCTAGCCTCATGAATACAGAGCATAGCAAAAAGAGTTTTGCTGTGTATTTCACTTATTATTAAGGATTAAACTCAACAGAAGCGGTTGTGTTGAATTTTCTTTTACTGAGCTTAAATTGACTTCACTTCTCCAGTTTCACCCCTGTTACTGAAGTGAGTCAGGCTTCTCCGTCTCTCCACCTCTCTACTCCTGCACCTTCTCTTCCTGTTTCACAATGTCTCACCTCAGTGGAAGAAATAAGACTCGAACAACAGTACCTAAGTTCCAAGTGATTGTAGGGTTCAGGGCCTGTTATGCATTTTCTTCCACCTGTACTGACCAGATGTGAGTTCTTTTTTTTTTTTTTTTTAGGTTTTTTGAGACAGGGTTTCGCTTTGTGGTTCAGGCTGGCCCTGAGCTCAGCCTCAAACTCACATCACAGCAATTCTCCTGCCTCTGCCTCTGGAGTGCTGGGATTACAGGCGTGAGCCACCACGCCCGGCACTGTGGTATGTGGTACTGGTTGCTGCTAGGCGTGAGTCTCCACGCCCAGTATGGTATGTGGTTTCCGGGGAATCGAACCCGGGCCCTTGCGCTTGTAAGACAGGCGCCGGAACCATTGAGCTAACTCCCCGGCCCCAAGATGTGAGTTCTTGTTTTATTAGGACTGCAAAGTCAAGCGGGGCTTCTTTTAAATGAGCACAGAGACTTAGTTACTACTTGGCGTTTGATGCTGACTATAGACTTTACCTGGGACTGTAGAGTTAAGTGTGATACATTATTTTATGATAAAATGATATTTTAAAATGGAAGAGTGGAAGAAGTATCTTGTTTTCTGCTGGGGTTATGATTTGTTCCCGTGTTTTTGGTCCCCTACCCTTTTAAGAATCTGATAAAAGGGCTGGGGATTTAGCTCAGTGGTTCCTTCTGACATCTACTTGGCAAGTGCAAGGTCATGAATTTGATCCCCAGGACCTCATACCAGATTCCCGGGTGTGGTGGCTCACGCCTGTAATCCCAGCACCCGGGAGGCAGAGGCAGGAGGATTTTGAGTGTGAGGCTGGCCTGGGCTACCTAGTGAGTTCAGGGCCAGCCTGAACTTCAAAGAGACCCTCGAAAAACTAAAAAAAAAAAAAAGAATCTTATGACAGATATTGAAGCTTCTTTTCATAAAGATTTTTGTGTGATTTAAGTAGTTCCTGGACTTCTGAATTCCAGTTATAAAAAATGTGGGGAGTTACTTCAGATTTGCTTCCCGCCAGTATTGTATAAGATCTTAAAATTCTAACCAATCTCTTGCCATTACTTTAGGAATGTTATTTTTTTCTAAATTCAAGATATTTATATAAGTTAAAAAGTATAAGAAGGTGTCATATAGGAAATGAAAGTTCCTTTCATTTTTCCTTTTGTCATATACTTCCTGCAGATGGCCACGATTCATCTTTTAGTATTAAAGTTTTGAAGATTTTCCCTTTATGAATACATTAGCATGTATGTACACACATCAATTTACTTTTTGCAGCAACTTACTTTTTCTTTTCTAGAATTTAATATATACCTCAGACCTTTTCTTTCATCAGCGCATGCCAGTCTACCCCATTCTTTATAAAGGCAACACATCTTTCATTGTTTGGATGTAACACATTTTATTGAACTAGTACCTTAGGGTTGACATTTGAGTAGTTTCCAGTTTTTAGAACCCAACACATGAAGAGATTGAGTCCCCAAATAGGACTCTAAAAGAAAATGAAAGCGAAGTGTACAATTAAAGGAAGCTTGCAGTTCAGGGTGAACTGTGTGGCCTCGGAGACAGGGCCCAGCAGGGCTCTGGGGAGGTCACGGCAGGCCACCTCCCCCTGGCAGCGTGGATCACATTTCTAAGCATCTTTACCCTTGAGAGGATGAAGGATCTAAGTCCGAGAGCTGAGGTACATCTTGGCAAGCTCCACTGCGATACGTGTGTGGTGTGTAGGACTTACTGTGCTGTTTGGACCTCATGTTGATGCCCCATTTCCATTTCTTCCTGGTGCTTGGAATAGGCTGTAGTTGTAATCAGTACATGAAAAGCAAGTCAGCAGCGTTTCGAGTTTTTAATATTTTCTTAAAATATTATGGTACATTATGATTGTGCATAATGTATTTTGCATATATACTTTAAAGTCAGCTAAAGCAAATGAATGATCCTAGGTTATCTAAAGCCAACCAAAACCTTTTTTGATATTCTTAAGAGTTGTCCTTGATAGTTTCTAACTTATGAATTGAAAAGAGCATCTTTATAGGAAAATGCTTTTCATTGAATAACCAGACTATGGGGAAACTTTTATAATGGAAACTATCTCTTCCTTTTAAGTTTAGCACAAAAATGTGACAGTGTAATATTACACCCTAAAGCCCATCAGATACAAAATTTCAGTTTTTGATTATAAGTTATAAACCAGGATAGACAGAAAAGTGGGTTTTTTTTGGCAATGATGTTGTTGATTTAACATAAAAATTCAGAAAAAAATTAGTTCAACACATTTGTTTACACAGAAGTTTATAAAAAAAAGAAATAGTTTGGTTTTGGTTCTACTGGAAACTACTTTGCTTATTACCGAAACTCATTGGATTATTTAGTTTAAAAATACTAGATTAGATTTGAAAAGGTATCCCTCAAGGCTTAAAACTTAGTAATCAAATCATTTGGGGAATTAACTTATTTTGCAATTTTGATTCTTTAGGGCAGAATGTCAGTTCCAAATTAATAATATGAATATATAACATAATATATTATATATAAATATTATAGTATATATGAATGCATATATGTTATACCATAGAGGCATTACTCTAACATTTTCAAAATATATTTTAAATTAAGCAAATTGAGATGGAAAATAATTCTCATGTGCCTAGGATATAGAAGGCTATATGAACGAAATCCTAGAAACATGTTTCCTCTAATTACTGAACATCAACATTTGACACATATACCCACTGACAGTGATTTACTAGTTGACACAAAGATAGCCACGGTTATTAGTGTTGCTGCTTATCAATGACTACAAGGTGGTTTCATGAGCCTAGAAAACTTGATCCTATGTCTACCCCTTCTCCAGATATTTTATTCCCCCAATATTTTGTTAAGATTGGGAAACCGCATCACTGAGATGCTTCAGTGACATTTCATATGTTTGGAATCTTCCATCTGAAAATAATGCCATACTTCATTTCTCTTAATGCCCGTCTGATCTGGAGGCTCTTGCCCGCCCCACTGAATTACGTGACTGTTAACGTGGATGAAGTTTCCATTTGAGATACTCGAAAACCAGTCCCTTTATAAATACTTGGTACTGATGACTGTCACTCATCCATTCGTGAACAGCTATTGGCAGATACAGAGAAAGCAGCAGTAAACAGGTAAACAACACAGAAAAGGACCTGCCCACGTGGATTCACAGTTTGCAGGAAATACATATGTAGAGTCATATATTTCCAGACACTCACTTGTGTCCCGATGAAAGTAAAGCAACACCACTTACTACAGAGTAGCCAGGACCTCACTGCAGAGGCAACAGGAAAAACCTTTCTGAAGAGGTAGCACTGGGGCAGACAGCCCTACCAGGAAGATGTTTATTAAGTACTTGGCATGCGGCGGTCCAGCACTTGAAGCATACGAGGCGTGTCCCCCTCCTGGTTCACTATTGCAGGCGGACACATGAGGTGTAACATAAATAAGATTTATTCCTGCTTCCTCAAGTGCATCGTAGATACCCTGTATGCATTTAGCTGTCTTCACAACCTAGGATCTGTATGTTTGTGTATCATCTTTTATAGAGAGAATGAAATGTTTATGTTTCTACAACCAGTGGGTTGTGGCAGCATCAGAAAAACATTACTGGATTTCTGGACCCATAATTCAGTTCAGTTAATATTACTGAATAGACATGAAGAAGTTCATCCGAGCACTATTTTGGGTTCTGAGTATTTGAAGGGAAATAAAATGCTTCCTGCTCTTGAGGAACTTACAGTCTATTGGTAGAGAGTGACACATAAACAGATAATTTTAATATTCCAGTTGAACCACAATGTGCTGAGCAGCACCATGTAACAAATGGAGTATCTTCATTTTCTTTCTTTCTTTCTTTCTTTTCTTTCTTTCCTTCCTTCCTCCCTTCCTTCCTTCCTTCTTTCTTGGCTGTATTGGGAATGGAACTCGTGACTTTTCCCTTGCAAGGCAGGTGGCAATGCCACTGAGCTATATCCCTGCCCTCATGCCAAGGTTTCTATAACCTATATCTATGTAAACTTATAAAAAAACTATGTGTTCCAAATTTGAAGGTTACATGTGTTTAAATATGTTTGTTTGTTTGTTTTAGTTTTTTGAGACAGGGTTGGGTCTTGCTTTATAGTTGAGGCTGCTCTGAACTCACTAGGTAGCCCAGGCTAGCCTCAAACTCACAGCAATCCTCCTGCTTCTGCCTCCTGAAAGCAGGGATGACAGACATGAGCCACCATGCCTGGCACTGTGGTATGTAGTACTGGGGATCAAACTCTGGACTTTGTGCTTTCTAGGCAGAGGCCGGATTCATTGAGCTAAGTCCCCAGCCCCAAACATATTTTTGTTTTTAAAGACATACTTCTAAGTCTCTTCTGAGTCCTCAAATACCTAATGTGCGGGAAAAATGTGTGTTAGATGGGCAAGTAAGTGTTTCCTGAAGGGTCCACACATCACGTTTCTTAGTGAAATGTCACTCATCATCGTACCTGAGAAGGTGCAGGAGGTAGAGTCAGTAGACACCCGACAGCCTGGGGTCTGCGGGTGGGCAAGTTTTTATTGCCCTGTGCTCACAAACTTTCATGTGTTTTGTCTCTTGTGCAGTTTTCATACCTCTTCTCATCTCTAATCAAGAACAAGTTCTTTTTGGAGGATCTTAAAGAATTTTCTCTGCTTTGCCACTTGCGATTCCCTCTGAGAGGGAAAGTCTGATCAAAATACCCAGACTGAAGTTTCTATGGTTACAAAAAGTATATATTGCTTCAGATTTTGTGGAGGAGAAGGTAGTGCCTTCCAGCCGCTTGCATCTCAGGCTACCATGTGAGTTTGTTGTTCTTAAAACAAATGAGAAGAAAAAGCACTGCCCTGTCTTCCAACTGTCTTTGCCAAGCATCTTGCTGAGATGTGTGGATGTGTCCAAGCCTGTGTTCCAGCCACTCGGCTTGGCAGACAAATCAATACATCCAATGTCATTGCTGCTGAGCAGAGTCTAAAATCCTGAGCTAAACTCCCCATTTGCTTAAATGCATAAGATGCAATGATTTAAGCATCCTGTTCCCAGTGTTGCCACATTAACATATCAGCAGAGATGTTGGAGTCATGAAGCAGTATTGTATCTGTTTCTTGGACTTAAAAATACTGTGTAGGTGGATTGTTAAGATGGGAAATGTCAAGGTAAAAAGCATTATGTGTGTAGAGTTTTCAAAGGGCCTCATGATCTGTATATCAGATCTCTCTTTCTGTCTTTGAATGAGGGTAATCTCTGTCTCCAAGGTTTTAGCCTCAAGAAATGAGAATATTCTGATAATTAATACAACATAGCCAGCTGCATTTTAGTCAACCTTCTATGTGAGTTCTCATTGTTGACCAGGACAGGTAGGCTGTTTTCCAGGGTGTGTGGAAGTTGACCATTTGTTTCCTTCTACCCCCCTCTCACAGTGATTTGCTTTATGTTTAATTACATCTTACACAGTCTTGACCATTACTAGTAACTCTCCTAAGCACTAAGCAGTGTTTCAGGTCCTCTTCACCTTGAAGACTACCTAATATTTTTTCTTGGTGTGATCATCTCAAAAGGTATATTTTGGGGTTCCATAAACATTCTTTCGGGTGGGTGATACTTACTGTCTGGTGAGTCAGGATGTAGGAGTCCCTACTCGGCTACTCATCAGCCTGGTCTCCCTTGGCCAGACTTAACATTCTGAGTCTTAGTGCCCTCAAACATCAGAAGAACATTAATTAACTCTGTTATGCTTTGGCTTCCTCTAGGCTAGTAACATTAAAGCGACATGATGGAAACATATGTAAATATTTATTAGCTGAAAAGTGCTGTGCAAATTTAAATTTTAGAAATTATAGAATATTGAAAATGTCAAGATGAGTGTACAGAGTCTGAAGCTACAAGATTTATATCGATATCTTGGTTCTACCACTACCAGCCTGTGCAGTTGTGGGCAAGCTAGTTCATCTCTCTGTGACTCAGTTTTTCATTGGTACAATGGAAATAATTTATAACAATAAGAAGTAATGACATCTGCTAGGATTAGTGAGTTTTCATGCACTACTGATGTTAATCCACACAGCTTTCTGAGTAGGGGTAGTGTTGTCTTCGTCTGAAGGTGAAGAGGTGGGAGAGATATTAGTAATTTGTTTGATATCTCACAGCTTGAAGTGCAGAACCAGGATCCAAGCCTTGATCTGCTTGCCACTAAACACCAAGAACTAAACCTAAATACTTGATGCTTAATTTTTTCCTGACCAGAAGTGAAAGTGGAACATCACATTGCCTGGGCATTCCAGGATCATAAAAGGTAATAAGATTTCAGATGGAAGACACTTCAAATAAAGAAATGATTTCATACAACTCGGTGAAGAGAAAGAGAAATTTTGCTGCAATTTATATGAGTAATCCTCTCCTTATGACAAGGGCTAGTCATCTTTTTGTCTTTCATTTTTTCCCCCAGAATTATCTGCAGTGTGGTTTTCTATTACATTATGATTTTAGTTTTATTTAGAGAACTTTACAAATCTTTGCTGAATGCATGGCTTCATTACTTCACTGCCTAAAATCACAGGCTAATTATACCTTACAACTTACCAGTGGATGGTGCTGTATTCAGTTTGCCATTTTCTAAACAATATACTGTGACTGTAAACTTGTCCAAACTGATAAGCTTAGTTTTTTCTTTTGTTTTTTGAGACAGGGTCTCACTCTGTAGTCCATGCTCGACCTCAAAGTCACTATTATAGCTCAGGCTGGCCTTGAACTTGTGGTGATCCTCCTGCTTCAGCCTCCTGAGTCCTGGGATTACCGACATGCACTGCTATGAAATCTAGTTCATTCATTCTCAACTTGGTCTTAATATTCAAATAACTCAGGCCTTGCCATAAAGTACAATATTTGACTGGGCATATAATTGAATAGTTTGTCTGATTCAAAGAAGAGCAGAGTTGATAAGTTCTCAGATGTCCTCTTTTGAGGTTGTTTTTCATTTTAGGGGAGAAAGCAGTGGGCAAGTCAAAAAAAGACTATGACTTTGAAACTTTAGAATCTCTTTGAGAGCTTAAAAGTATTATCCATCCTCAAATCAATGAAATCAGAATCTCCGAGGGTGGGAGAAGAAGAAGCAGTATGAGTTTTGGAGAAAAGAAACAAGAAAGAAGGAGGTCATTTTGGTTAAAGCACAGGGAGGTATTTGGGAGCTCCTATTGCCACCACGGGGGGCTTCAGTCGCTATGACTTGGAGACTCTTTCGGGGTGTATATTTTTTCATGTCTGGCTTCCTTTTAGTTTTGATGGGGGTGGGGTTGCCTTTGCACTTAGTTTCATGAACTTGCTTTCTGCCTGTGATTTTTCTGTCTTTTGTAGCAATATTAGGGAAGAAATTTCCACTTGTAAAAGATCTTCTTGGGGGAGACTTTATCACTCAGGGTGCCTGATCTTTGGAGTATCTAGGAGCTCTGACATTTTTTGGACATTTGACCTGGTGGTCATTTCTAAAGATGATGCTTTTCAGATTAAACAGCAATAACGAAAAAGCAAAAGACAACCCAAATAGCAGCAGAATCAGCAGCTGCTTTGTGAGACAGCGCTTTAATATTATTAGCTGCTTTTGTCTTTTGGTTTTCTACAGTACCAAACTTAAATGTTTCTGTCAGTCTTCCCATACAAGAACAGTGTTGGGAATTCCAGAGAAGGTATGTAGCAAAATCAGAAAATAAAATATGAAAGAAAAGGACATGTCAGAAATATTAAACAACAGAGGAATAGAGTTTGGGGCTGGGATTTTTGGTATTGTACTGTATTTTAGTAGGTTTGGACCTTGAACCCTAGGGCCTTCATGCCTGGTTGATTTTAATCAATGTTATCAGTCACTTACTTTCAGATGCATGAAAGTTCATTAAGCAAACTGGTTCATTGCTGGACAGTGCAAGTATGTTCAGTTGCGCCCGAGTGTGGATTTAGTTAATGTACCCTTCGTTCTGCAGTTCAGTTGAGCTCAGCAGGAAGGACACCCTAACAGCACAAGTGAAGGAGCACAAGACTGTGTGCGCTCAGTGAGGGAGAACAGCTTTCCTGAAAGGGGACTGGTAGGAAGGTGTGTGTGTCTTTATAAAACATGTGTTCATGTATATCTTTGGAAACTCAAGGGGCCTATAGTTGTCTGCTGTATGTTTCAAAATTATCAACTGTATTGCACAAATCCTCTGAGGAATTTCATTCGAATTCTACAGTTTAGTTCAGTGATGTTTAATCTAATCACCCCTTTTGATTTTCCCCCCTCAAAAAACAGTCACTCGCATTTTATAAGTTTTAGAATATTTTTTGGACTCAGCTCTAAAGGGACAAGGAGTTTCAATTGTTTAAACATAAAGCCATATTTTTTGTAAGAGTTTTAAATGATTTTCTTTATTACGAGGTCAGTGTAAGATGAATCTAAAGTATTAAAATGAGAGTAATTAAATGAGTGTACTATTCTGGCCTCAGGAGAATGATTTCTGAATCCTACTTATTTGCAAAAGTCTGTGTATTTTGGTATTGCTATGAGGCATACACCAAAAGGACCTTTGTAGGCTGCTACACTGTGGGTGAAGCTTAATATACTTGGGGCTTAAAATAAGGAAGATGAAGATAAATCTTTCCAGGCCACATATCCCAAAGTGGTGGAACTGAGATGAGAACTGCTCAGATAAACTATTTCCTAGCTGTTATATTGCATATGTTCATTGCTGTCAGAGGAAGTTTTGTGGTTTATCTTGTGGAAGTTGAATATCTCTAGTTAAGGATAATCTTTTTCATTACCCTACAATTACTAATTTCATTTCACTGTGGTAAATATTGCTCCTGCTATAGTTTTACTTTGTTTTGAAATTAATTAGTTAATGGACTGGGGATATAGGTAGGTGGTTCCGGTGCTTGTCTTGTAAGCGCAAGGCCCCAGGTTCGAACCCCGGTAACTACATACCTATACTGGGCGTGGAGACTCACCCCAGCAGCAATCAGTACCACATACCACAGTGCCAGATGTGGTGGCTCATGCCTGTAATCCCAGCACTCGGGAGGCAGAGGCAGGGAGATTGCTGTGATGTGAGTTGGAGGCTGAGCTCAGGGCCAGCCTGAACCACAAAGCGAGACCCTGTCTCAAAAAAATCTAAAAAAAAAAAAAGTTAATTAGTTAATTAATTTGCCACAAAATTTTTGGCCTCAAACATCCTAAGCAAGCACTCTACCATTGAACTATATATCCATCCCCCTTTGTTATGTTTGGAGACAGGATCTTGCTCAATGGCCTTTTGCTTGAACCTCCTGAATAGCTGAGATTTATAGTTATGTGCCATGGAATAAATAAATACAAATATTTTTTAAAAAGCCATAGAAAGATAAAATAGGAAGCTGGATAAAGAAAGAAGGTGGCTTCTAAAAGCTAGGCTCATTACTTTGAACCCATAAGAGATGAAGGCCTGAGGCCAGGCCAGAGTTGTCATGTGCCTCCATTAATGTCTTGAGAATGTCTACTTGGTGAATGACTTTGGATGAAGGGCTCTTTTAATACTTTATAAGTGACCTACTTCTCCCTTATGAAGCTTCTGTTTTGAAAGTAAGCAGAAGGAAATGGTAGTACTAATAAGACTGGTTTTTGCTCATTCACACTTTACTCATTCGTTCATTCTCTGCCCATTGGACTGTGGGAGTGGTGAGGTAGGAGACCATGTGACCGAGCAAGGATGTGGAAGGAGGACAGAGATGCATAGCAGAAAGGATGCAGCAAGAGGAGCAGACCTGCGTAGGGCATGTGAGTAGAAAAGTGCTAACAACTCAATACTTAAACATTTATACTTGGGAATTCACATATTTTCATTAATAGTTCCATGGAAAGGAAGTTTGGCAAAATCAGATTGATGACTGTTATAATTTAATTAGACTCCAGCTTCATAAATATGCAATGTTATTTTGAATAAGAAGTTGAATCATTAGTCTCTCTAAGAAAAATGGCAAATTGATTTGCTTCTGAGGTGGTGACAGACCTTTCTATTGTGATATAAGTGGGTAAAATAATTCGGTAATTTAAAAATTAGAAGAAGGACTACATTTGATAGGCCAGTCACACAGCAGTGGATATTTCTTGCCCTCCTTTGCAATGACAGATACTTTTTTTCTTGAACTACATCTTGTGTTACAGCTTTGTGAGGTGCTGTTAGATTTTCAGCCTCCCAATAATTTCACACTGCCTTAAATCCTGTGCTCAGTGGCTTCATTAGCACACCCACAGCAAACTTTCAAGACTTTATAATGACATTAAATCATTAGTAGACCAAAGAGACTAACTGGTTGTTTATTTTTAATAGATTGGCAAAGGATGAAGTAGGGGAAGAGGGTGTGCAAATACTTTTTAAAATTCTAAAATTTTAAAAATTGGCCAGGCAAAATACCTGAAACTGGGAATAGACGGGCTCCTCTGAGAGGATGATTTGGCCACTTGCAGGAGACTGGACCTCTCCCCATAACTACGTGGTTTTTGTGCAGCAGTTGGCCTCTGTATCTCCTGTCTGCACTAAACTGCTCTGTATTTCTGGCCGAGATTGTTTCCTTTTACTTTTTTTGTTGTTAGTTGGCTCAAGAGCCTACTCAACAGTTGATGAATTTGCAGTTTTCTTAATGTTTCATCAGTTAGACAACAATTTTAAAATCCCATTTGCAGATGTTTTCCTTTTTCCTTGCCTCTCTTTATGTCTGAAATGGGGAAAATAGAAGTTTTATTTTGCTCTGCCTACCTTCCCCAGACGCTATCTGAGCATCCCTGTCATTTCTCTCTAAGCCATTCTGTTGGATTCTTTGCTGAAATGAAATATAGGATTAATAAATGGGAAGGCCCTTACTCATGATTGATAACAACTCTTAGAAATACTGTCATTTGCAATTCATTAAATGCCTTATTTGCCATTTATATTTACTGAAAATTGATACTCTATGTATTAGTTCTTTCTCAGTGACAGATCACTGGTAAATGCATAATTAAAAGAGAGCTTAATTCCAATTTGTCTTCATTTCTCCTTGATATAATTTTACAGCTGTCAGATGGACTTTCTTCTCTATTCCAGTGTGTTCCTCCTTGCCAATGTCCACAACCATTCTTTTATTTATGAATTTTTTTCGAGGGCAATGTCTGTTGTTTGGAGACCCACATTCAAATTCTGACTTTGGCACCGGCTTTGAAGCTTTGGGCAAACTGTTAACAGTTCAATATCAGTTTTCTTACCTATAAAGTAGCAATGAGAAGATGTATGTCACAGAGTTGGCATGAGGTTTAAATGACATAATACACTGGAAAATGCTATGTTAGCTGAAAAATGGCATCTACGTTGGTACTGAATTGGTCAACATGATCCTCTAGGTCCTTTGAATAAAACCCTACATTTGCAGGACTGATTTGTGGGGGGAATGAAAGACTGGTGAAAGGCATGTTCTGAAGCCTTCAGCAAATAGCCCCCTCCCCAGCACCCCAGCCAGGAAATTGCAGCTGTATCAGTAAGGAGTTGGCTCGGTGAGGTTAAAGTCACACAAAAGTGCTGACTCAAGCAGGTCTGTAACTTACACAAAGAGAGACAGAGAGCAATAGGTATGCTGATTAATTTTCTTCCAGCAGACCCTGTCCTGAGATAAGCCTACACTCCTACTCATCACTCGTATGAATTCAGCCTGTTCCTTTAGACCTTGGAACCTAGTCTCCTGATGCCTTAATCTTGTTCTGGTCTGGGTTGTTTGCCAAATGAGGACTTCTTGATCACTGGACAGATATTCTACCATTTTCTGCCACCAACTTGTTTTCCCTTAACTCCAGTCTTGCAGTGGCCCTTCGGGGTACAAAATGCAAGGACTTCCATTCTTTCAGTGGTGCCTCTTCCTGCCATGGAGACTTGGCAAGGCATTGGTAGGGCAAAGCTCATAGCATCTGTAGGAGGGTATGTCGAGTGTTATGCCCCACAATCTCTAATTGATTTCTAAGGGTGCCTATCAGCTGTGCAAGGGAATGTCAGGTAAGCTCATGATGGCTTCCTCATGATTTTGGTGAGGTCAGAGCTTGTCCATCTGTTCGGTAACCTTGATTAATGGTAAGTGTTGCTTTTGGAAGCAAAGCACATATTTAAATCTGTGTCCGCTATTTAGCTCTGTAACCTTAGATTTCATTTCTGTAAGTCAGAGATGGAACCACTTTCTAGGGGTGTTGTGATCTCTGTGAGATCATGTTGGTACTGTGGTTGGCACTTTGAAATCCTCAGATTGTTATAAGTTATCCTCTGTATTTTATGCTCCGTGAAGCTGCTTACGAAGTAAGATACATGTGACCATGATCTTACTAGAGGCCCAATCACATATGAGAATAGTAGGTGGATGGACACATTTCTATGGGTGGGTTTTTCTTCACATTCCATTTAGGCATCATTATTTTTTCCTGGTTCTGCTCTCTACTGACAATCCTCTTAGCAAAGATAAAAAATTTGAAATAGTGAAAGACAATGTTTTGGAGAAGACTTTTCAATACTGATTTATTAACAGCCTTGTGTCTTTCAGTTTTGTGTGAATTTTTTTTCAGGTTCTGATTTGTGGGCCAGAGATGGTAAGGCTAAGTCTGATTACTTTTAGGGTATCAGTTATTCTTTTAATGGATAATTTAGAGTTTTTCCACATTAGATACTATAGCAAACTTGTATTGTTCTGATAAAATATTTGAAGAATTTTTGAATTAAAAGTTTGAATAAAATATTTGACTGTTGTTCAAATTATGTATCACTGCCTTGCCTGGGGGAGAATTATACTTCCTGGTTTTGTAATTCCAAGTTCACTCTAGTACTACTACACAAGGTTTTAGGATTCAGCATGTGGGTCTTCATGTTTTGTCCTTTCTGGGTGTCATGGGAGCAGGAATACCCCAGATAGAGGCTGTTTTAGCAGCTTAAGTCCAGAGGAAATATGAAGTTGAGCCCTAGTTGACTCAGAATGAGACACATAGCAGAGCACTAGAAATACATTTTTGTTTAAAGCCATTGAAATTTCTGGATTTCTCACTACAATGTAACCCAGCCTATTGAGACTGATATACAAGGAGTGATTGAAAAATACAGTGAATGTTTAAATAAAAATTTTTATACAGACACATTGCCATTTACCTCAGAATATTCTTCCAGAATTTCAACACACTTATCTCATTGTTCTTACCACTTTCTGAAGTGGTTCTCAAAATCCTTTTTCATAAGTGCCTTTATGAGGTGTGATCAAAAATTCAGTGAGGGGCCAGGGATTTGGCTCAGTGGTTCCAGCACCTGTCTTGCAAGCGCCAGGACCCAGGTTCGATTCCCGGTTAACCACATACAATACTGGGTGTGGAGACTCATGCCCAGTAGCCTGTAATCCCAGCACTTGGGAGGCAGAGGCAGGAGGATTGCTGTGATGTGAGTTTGAGGCTGAGCTCAGGGCCAGCCTGAATTACAAAGCGAGACCCTGTCTCAAAAAAAAAAAAAAAAATTCAGTGAGTGCTGCTCCCCGCTAGCATCCAATGGAATTATTATGATGTGTACTCATTCACCTTATTCACTGGGTCTGGAACCACAGAGCTTTTGACTCTTCCCCAAAGTTAAAACCATGACAGCTAAATATTTTTCATCAGTTTAGGATATCAAAGCAACCACAGTTGCAGACATAAAGAAGAAAGACTTCCAGAAATCCTTCCGAAAGTGGCAAGAATGAGGGCGGAGGTATAGGTAAAAATAAGAATCAAGATATATCATGTACAGGTACAAACTGTCAATCATGCATATGACCATAATGTATACTTAAAATGTACCAGTAAACTCAATTAAAAATGAAGAAATTAAAAATAAAGAAAGTGGCAGTAATAATAGGATAAGTGTGTTCAAAGAAAGGAGGAATATCTTTTTTCGATTTTTTATTTTTTGAGATAGGATCTCGCTTTTGAGGTTTAGGTTGGCTCTGAGCTCAGCCTTGAACTCACAGCAATCCTCCTGCCTCTGCTTCCCAAGTGCTGAGATTACAGGTGTGAGCCACCACACCTGTGAATGTGGTGTGTGGTACTGATTGCTGCTGGGCATCCATCTCCACACCCAGCATTGTTGTATGTGGTCACCAGGATCGAACCCAAGCTCTTGCACTTGCAAGGCAGATTCCGGAACTACTGAGATCAATCCTTGGCCTGAGGAGGAATATCTTAAGGGGAATTAATAGCAGTTTTCAGTCAGAATTTGTAAGTATAAATACTTGGGGTTTTGATTAATTTTTTGTTGATATGCCAGTTACATATCCTATCTTACTATGTATATGGGGTTCAGTGGAGTTTGAAATATGTTTAATATGTGGTTGGCATTAATGTATTCCTTTTTCTTATAAAGATAATGGAGATTTTATGTACAATGTACTATTCCAAGAATATTAGTTATTAATAGAGAAAAACAAATTTATATAGGCATAAAAATAAAAAGAATTGGGTCAGGGATATAGCTCAGTGGCACTATGCCTGCTTGACATGTTCAAGGTTCTGAGTTCAATCCCTGGTACTGGAAAAAAACAAAGGAAATTTATTAGTTTATGAAACTGAAAAATCTCAGTGTAAACTATATTTCAAGGATAGTTTCATCAGTACCCTGTGCTTTTTTTATTTTTGGTTCTTCTTCTTCCTTAGCTAATTGGAAAATAGTTTATTACATTGTTTTTTGCTAAGCAGGAGGGGAAATTTTTTTCTAAGACTTTAAAAAACTAATACTTTTTCTTTCAATTGAGCTGACATAGACAATATTTCCACTTCTGAAGATACTTCTCTTACTAAATGAATACTATGTACTGATTGGCTAAGATCTGTGAGACCTGTTTATCCCTACAACAAATCAGAATCCATCCTTGGAGCATGGAAGATATTGTATGACTATAGGAGAGCTAGATGCTAAACAGATAAATCCAACATTCTCTCTGGCTTAACCAATAAATATTTATTTCTTAGTGATGTCGTAAACTGATATGAGCATTGCTGATCCCAGTGATTAAGTCATCTTCAGGAAGTTATTCAGGGCCCCAAGATTTAGTATCTTAGGAAAGTTTTCCTCTTCAACACAGGGCCCCAAAAGTTATTGCAAAATGGTAAGAGATCTTGGAGAAGACATATCGTTGCCTGTTTGTATACAGAAATGGCACACATTGTGTCACTTCTGTGCATGTTCCATTGGTGAGAACCAGTAACATGGCCTCTGTTAGGTCAAGAGAAGTGTGAAGTGTAAGAAGGTTCCTTTGCAGGCATCTGCTTCCCTGGGTGTGCCCCACACCGTGGAAGGGAGCATAGGTCTTTAGTGTCATCCAGCCAACTGTGCCTTAGATGTTAATCCCACACACATAGCACAAAGGGAGAGGAATACAGTGACTGGGGAGTCAACTAACCATGTCAACCACACCGGGAAACTTGGTCTCGATGTCAGGCAGACGTTGATTTGTGCTGAAGCAGATGTGCAAGCTCTCCACTGCTGTTAGACCAACTGATATGATGGAAAGTCCATGCAGTACTTGAAGAGTTTTAGAAATTTATAAATGCATTGAGTACATGATTATCATAAGGTGGGGATCACAGTGAGGGTACAGAAATGCTTTTCTCAGTGAGCTGAAGTCCCAAGTAAGGAACATGGACTTATTTTGCGTGGAATTGCCCAAAATATCAGAAAACAGCCTAGGAGATCTTAGCTCATTCCATCTGCTGTATGGATCACTGGATACAATGTGGAAGAACAACTAGGGAGTGGACAAAGAACCTTCAAAAGTCTGAAGGTTGCAGGAGGTATACTTTCCTAGCTGGCAGTAGTAAGTGCGAAGGAATGGCAGCGTTGTATTCAGAAGTTCTTCTAATCCTTAGGTCCGGAGAAACAAACATCCTGGACTGGTTAGGATTGCTGGGCTTCCTCCTATAACTCATTTGTGAGCCTTCTCCATCAGTCTCTCGTTTCTTCTTTCTATTCCAGGTGTTGTTTTGGAAATTAGGAAAGAGTAGTAATTGTTAGGAGACAAACGTGTTTATCAGGGCAAAAAAAGCCCTTAATCTTAAAAAGAATCTTACCAGAGGAAGGATTCAGACATTGAAAACCTTGGTTTCAAGAAAACATTGTACAGAGTTTCTTTATGTCTTTGTGGATAAGATCATGAAAGTGGCCCGAGTGAGTCAGACAGCTGATGAAATAACCATATCTAAAAGTCTGTGGGATGTGTCGAGTCGGGGAGACTCCAGGGGATGGGTACAATCGTCTGCCCTTGTCCTGTATTATTTAACATTGGTATCCATGACGCAGATAGAATGCTTTTCAAGTCTTTCGGATGACTTCACTGGGAGATAGAGCCAGTACAAAAGATAATAAAGTATGTTACAAATTATTTTATTAAGGCAGAACTCTGCCCTGTGACCTCTAAGTTGCCACTCAGTAGACATAAATGTAAAATGGGTCATTTATATTAAAAATTAATTGCAGAATTATGGGATGACTTAACAGCAAATTCAAGTGGAGAATAATTAGTTGAATGCAAGCTGTACGTGAGTAAGGGCTATTCTGCAGCTTCTGGAAAGCTGGCATCATAGTTGGGTGCAATAAGGAAATAAATTGATCATGAAAACGATCCATCCCTTTACACTTTGGATTAGTCAGAGCATATCTAGAATATTCACACAATCTAGTGGTTATTACTTTTGAAGAAGGACACTGACAACCACAGAATAGAAAGAAGAGGGCAGAACAGACTGGAAAGAGCTTGGAAGCCACGTCATACAAGAAACGATAGATACTATTGTATACATTTGATGAGTATTTAGAAACAGGCTTATAAAATGTACATAATTTGTGAATAGACTTGAAAAGTGTTTCCATTTTTGATAGGAATATGGAAGGTAAGGGGAATGCAGAGAAAACTGTATGAACTGAGATGAAGAATTATGAGATTATAAAATGAAGAACCTCCTGTAGTATAGGGGATTGAACCCAGCGCCTTGCACAGGCTTGGCATGTGCTCCATCACTGAGCTATTTCTATATGGGCCTTTTTTTTTTTTTTTTTTTGAGATAGGGTCTCATTTTGTTGTTCAGGCTGGTCCTGAACTCAGCCTCACTCTCAGCATTCCTCCTGCCTCTGCCTCCTGAATGCTGGGATTACAAGCATGAGGCACCGCATCTGACAGTGGGTATGTGGTATTGATTGCTGGTGGGCGTGAGTCACCACACCTGACATTGTTGTATATGGTTACTGGGGATTGAACTTGGGACCTTGTGCTTGCAAGGCAGGTACTGAAACCACTGAGCTAAATCCTTGACCCTCCATGCCATTGTATTAAGGATGTATGTGGTGCACAGCAGGTAGTAGAGGATGATGAAGCTGAACAAGTAGGTTAGAGTGGATAGTTCTAACACTGAACTGGGTTAGATGAGCCAAGGTGTGCACATTTATCTTAGTAGACAGTGGGAAGCAATCTGTGGTTTATAAGTTAAAGAAAAAGTAATGACAATAATGATAATAATAACAAAATAATAAAGCTAATGGGTTCTATTTTTAAGCTTTACAAATATTCATTCATTTTATTCCAAAGTAGCCTTATACATTTAATATCTAAATAGACATTTAGACATTGCAGGTATTGTCATTTTGTAGATGAGAAAGACGGATAGTGGAACTTCCCTCAAATGACACCATCCGTGACAGAGCGGTAACTTGACCCTGACATCTGTGCCCTGCCCACTCCCTGGACAATGCCCTGGCATGCCTGCGGGCTGCAGTGCCCGCTCCGGCATGTCTGTGCCCTCCTTAGCACCTGCTGTAGCACAGAGAACCTGCAGCTCCCCCATCCTGGTCTACCATTTCGCTTCCCACTTCTACTTGGAACTCTCCACCTGAAAAACAAGGTCCTGGAGACAGAGGGAGCAGATGATTTTAAAAAAGTGATTACGAAGCTGTGTTTACTTTTTGGATTTTGAAGCCTTTCAAGTTTCAGGTTTGAACAGTAGGTCTTGGGCGGTATATCCTGACTCTTTGGTTCACTGCCAAGAGTTGGGTGTGTCCAGAGCAGAGAGTGATTTAAGAGTAATTTAAGTTTAAGTACTCCCAAATGAACATTACTCCAGTAGCATAAGGTTAAATTCTGGGTTTGCAGGGCCCCAAGCAGACATTTAAAAAAGAGACCTTTGGCCCTTTGTTCAAATCCCACTGATGTCTGGCTGCCTTGCAGTTCTGGTGCTTCTTGGGTGGCGCTGATGTCTGAAAGAGAGAAACGCTGACTGGAGCTGGGGCCCCTTCCTCCACTTTGTCTCCGTTACCCTGACCAACAAGCCTCGGTTATCATCTAGTTCAAGAGATCAGCTACTTACATGAAAGGCCTCATTTGATACCATGGGGACTGCAAGTTAATGGTGGCTTTAATACATTACTTGCGATGCTGCTATGTGAACACATTAGCTTAAAAAAACTACTAAACATGACCTGAAAAACTATGTAAATAAAGCACAAAATCTTCCCTATGAATGTGGCTAATAAATTTGTTTATCTTGTTTTAGCAAAAGTGCACAAACACACACACACACACACACAGACACACACACAGACACACACACACCCCAGTACATTCTGGAAACTTGGGAATACAGTTTAATGACTAAGGCCTATTTGTCTTGGGAAGACCTAAAGTTACTTCAGTCCATAATACAGTTTTCCTCTCCTGTCACAATGCTGAGAGCAGCTCCATGTGCTCAGCCCTGTGGATGCCGTCCTGGGCCTCAGCTCCTGTTCAGGCCCACTCAACAGCCCTGCTCCCTAACAGCAGGCTGTGGTATGGACACCAGCCACATCTTTTCTCACCTCCCCTTTGCTTGGGATCACAACTGTTTACCTCCCTCTTTCTTTTCCCTTTTCTGTCCTACTTTGTTTCCGACTGCTCCCCTTCCTTTATCTCTTTCATTTTCCTCTGTCTCCTTCCTCTGGACCCTCCCCCCCCAAGCCTGTCTTCTTGAGCTGGCTGACACAACACAGGGTCACTTTAATCAAGAAACAATCAGGCCAGTCACTGGAAAAGGCGGATGAGGGCTTCCGACACTGAATGTCGATGTGTTTCGGGGACTGTCTTCGGAGTGGTTGATCCACCGGGGAGTGTGTGTTTGAATTACGTGCTTGCTGTGGGGAGCAGTCAGTGCCAGACCCGCGGCAGGAGTACAGTCCATGCGTGATGAAAGCTCCACCCTCCAAGCGCCTTCGTTCCCTGAACCCCACTCCTGTGGATTGACGTTTTAGTAAGAGTGAGCAGTTCAGCTGCCAGCATGTTTCTTCTTTTAATTCATTTAACACAGTCACACATCTATCTTCTGCTAAGATGTACAAGTACGAGATAAATGGGAACATAAGGATCATATTGTACTTGAGTTATATCATTGCTGACTTCCTGAGAAGCCTGTTCAAACGACCAGAGGATGTTAACTAAATTGACAGTGTGTTTCTCTGAAATGGAAGTGAGTAAAACATCTGCTTTTATAATAGTCTGCCTGCCTGGATAGCCGTGTACCGTTTTGTTGTTCCAGAAGACTTTCAAGCATATATACCGGTGGGTTTCAATGGCTTGGAACTTCCTGTTTTGTGACTTCTAAAAAAATGCCTTTGGAGAATGGGCAACCTCACAGAATTCTGTGTTTCTCTCAATGTATTCTCAGTCCCCAAGTTATCACAGGAAAAGATTGATTAGGAAGCTACATGGGACAGAAAGCAGATGATATGCCCAGTGCTTTCTTCCTTTAGTGCACAGCATTTGTTGACACTGTTGTATAATACAATGAAGCTAGTGTTGGAGATTGTAGGGCCAAGAAATACAGAATAAATATCCTACAAAATGTTCACAAAGTCTGTTTTCTTTTGATTTAAAACTTTGGCTCAGACAGAGCCTCAGAAAATCGAATTTGAAAAATAGAGAGTTAGAAGTTGAAGTCCCTGAGATAGGATACCATGAATTTCATGAAGAATTTCAGGAACATAATATTTAGTAGTGATAGTGGCAGATAGAACAGTATTTCTCTTTGCATGTGAGAGTTGCGATGCTGGCCATATCACTGTTCGATTCAAAAGATGATTGAGATTCTGGAATTTTTATTATTACCTCTTGTCTATAGTCTTGGGGAACTCTCTCCACTTCTTTGGACCTGGGTTAGCTTTTCTTTTCTTTTCTTTTTTTTTTTTTTTTGAGACAGGATCTTCCTTTGTAGTTCAGGCTGGCCCTGAGCTCAGCCTCACACTCACATCACAGCAATCCTCCTGCCTCTGTCTCCCGAGTGCTGGGATTACAGGCGTGAGCCACCACGCCCGGCACTGTGGTGTGTGGTGCTGATTGCTGCTGGACGTGAGTCTCCATACTCAGTATTGTATGTGGTTAACCGGGGAATCGAACCCAGGCCCTTGTGCTTGCAAGATAGGTGCTAGAACCACTGAGCTAAATCCCCAGCCCTGTTAGCTTTTCTTTAAAATGGAATTATACATATATATACACACATACATATATAATACATATTATACATATATGTATAATATGTATTATATATGTATGTGTGTATATATATGTATATGCATGTGTTTCAATATGATACTCTGTAACGGGATGACTATCTTTCCTTTTAGTGTGAGCTGTCCCATTTGTAAGGTGGATCTATAAATCTAATGTGCTCTAAGAAGGATTATCAGACTGATGGATGCCAGATGATGGCTGGTGAAGGAAGAGAATCTTTTGCATGAAAGATAATGGCACTGAATTTTGTAGCTTCTTTCTCAATGAATCTCAAGTGATCTCTAAGAGATTTTTCACATTGTTTTATTTTGAATAGATTTGAATATATTATACATGTAAATCATCCACCAGACTGGTTATAGAGAAACAAAAGTAAAGAAATAAGTGAGAAAAGGCAATAAAACCGTGGCATTTACTTATTCTAGCTTTAAGCTGGGTCTCCTTCAGGTGGATTTAGCCCCTAAATTCAGTGACTTGTAGAACTGGTGCTAAGTATATGGTAGAGAGAAGGTCACAGTGCTGTACTTTTCCTTGAAATATTAAAAATGAAAGCAAAACAATAGCAACAAAAATGAGACAAAGTCAGCCTTGTATTTCTGTGGAATGAGCATGGGCTTTTCCTAAAGTGTGACATACAGACTAGAATGAAGGATGGGGTGATCTAGAAGGGAGAGTTTTAGAGGTGATGGGCTGAGTATCCATCCTTGAACTAAGAAGTGAAGTCATTTCCTTTTAAGCTTTCTTTCCAATAATTGAAAAGGATAAATGTGACTTACAAGTGTTAATTTCTCTATTGTACACAAACAGAGAAGATCAGCTGGGTAACAATTTAGCTAGAATTTGAGAACTTTTTGTTTTTACTTTTTTTACTATTTTTTTAATTATAAAAGGTCTGTTTTTTTAAACTTAAAATTGTTCTTTTAAAATGAATTTGAGAGATGAAACTGAGTGAAGAGAGTCACTAAGTACTTACACTGCAGGTGACAAACATTTGTGAAGGAGGTGCTGGGGTAGGTGGAGTCTGGGAAACACTGGCTGTGTAAGTATGAAAATCTTTGAAAAGTTGGGCTGAGATTTGCAGTGAGGTCATAAGCTGAAGCCTCAGGGTTTGTGGAGTTTGTGGGCGCCACCGCTGTGGAGCTATGCCCAGCCAGATGTGGCCAGCTGCTGGAGAAGGCTGCCAGTGTTCTCCCTGTGTACGGTGTCAGGACCTACCTTTCTCCATCTGGGGCTGAAGGCTTTCTTCCTGTAGGCTAAGCAAAGGGTCATGGAGATGAAATTGGGGGCAGAATGTATCGAATAATATGTTTCTCCTCATACCCTGTGAAGCTCATGAGAATAATGACACAGACTACTCCCTCATGGCACTTGATAAACCCAGGTAACTTTCTGAGACAGCTGCACACCGAGCCCAGAAAACTCTTAGCCTGTTTATCCAGAATTCTCTGCACCTGTGCATAAACAAATACTTTTCTTTTCAGATATCGGATTGCTATGGGGTTTGGCTTTCCCTCATGCTCGGGGGCACAGTAGACGCTGGTGATTTTGAAATGGTACAGGAGCTATGGTGAAAAGCTGCCGTGTGTTCTCCTGTCCAAGGGAAAAGAGCGGTTTTCTCTTCATGTGTGGAAGGTACTTCTAGCCTCTTCTGCTCCATCTGCCAGTTGTACTGGGACAGTTCAGGTGGCCAGTGGAGGAGCAGACTGGGATCCCTCTTAGCAAGGGTGTGAGGAAGGGCCTTTTAGGGGGGCTGGCGGTGGGAGCTGGCACTCTGCAGGTCTCAGAGGCCGTGAATGATGGATGGCCAGGCGGTGTGTGCAGCCCAGACTGCTGGCAGTGGCTGGGGTCGGGAAGTGTGTCTCCCGTAACTCCACTCAGCTTAGTGAGCTGAAGAGGGAGCAAAGCCCCAGAAAGGGACCTGTGTGGGAGTGCGGGAGGCAGAGGGACTGGTAGGTAGCACAGCTCACTGCTTGTGTTTAGCTGTTCTGTAGCTCTGGAGGCGGAGGAGGACTGGAGGAGGATGATGGTCTTCCCACAAGGGGTTACCTATGGTCACACTCTTGCACACACACAGCTTTCCAGGCTCACTGTTGAGAACGCTTATCCAACTAACACGTATCTTTTCCAACAGAAGAAGCTGTCAATGTAGCTGTTAGTTAACTATTTAGTGTTCATCAGATAAACATTTAGGAAGTTCTGGGTGGAAGCTGACCACATGCCCAGGGGTCCATTCTCTTTAGCTTTACATATATGAAGGGCTTCAAATTTTATCTTGAGAGATTTTCTACAGGTGAAGGTGCATATACCATAATAATGCCACGCGGAAGCTTGAGCAAAGCCCATCAAAAAGCTTTAGACTTGTGCTCTGTTATAAAACCATCCTGTCTGCAGGACGCTCTAATTTTAGCAAAGACATAAATCTTGTATTTATAGATTATTTTTTAAAGTGCAAAAGCATATAACTGTTATTTGTAAACACTGTGAGTATGCCACAGTTTTTTCCCAAGGAGGAGCAAGATGATAAGGGGTCAGAGGGAATGGTATTATTCTTTAAGTGCCTTGAGTTCTTTGGGTTGCAAAACACCATGGAATACAACTCTGTTTCTATGTATAGTGTAATGCTCTAGTAAGCTTCACTGCCTGGTGTAGGATGCTTATCAATGTGGATGGCCAAAAAAATAATGTCATGTATTTCCCTACTCTGCTTTCTGTTTCTTCAGGCTCAACAGCTGAGAGATATTGGTCAGCTACAGCATCTGTGCCCTCGGTCTCTGGGCCTTTGGTTCTGTATCTATCTCTAGGTGAACAGGACTTCTTGTCCTCTTGGGCCCCTCATGGAGAACTCTGAGTCAACCTTTAAGTCCCAGAGCACTTCCTGCCTCTGGTTTGAACCTTTACTGACCCACCTTGTCAGCATAAACCTTGCACTCTCTCTGCCCCATGGAATGAGCCACTCCCTCCCCCGAGATGCTCCAGTGCCTCATATGCACCCTGACGAGGTGCACAGATCGCTGCTGGTGTCGCACCACATTGTGAGCTTCCTGTGCAAGGCCTCATTGATCTTTGAGTCCCCAGCCAAGTACCTTGCAAAGGAAAGGTGATCCATAAATGTTAAACCCAACCTAATCTTTTAATAGAATGATGAGTGTGACCCTGAACACTATAAAAATTAAACAAAAAAACCCCAGAAGCAACAATGTGCACTAAAAATTAATTTGAAAAATTTCCTTCCATATAGTTAGCAAAGTACTTTACTTTTATAGGCCTCTCCTGTGCTATAAAACTCTTGAGTGTTTTAAAAATATTTTTAAAAATAGGCATTTAGAACCTCTCTAATGAACTACTTCCAAATGTGGCCGAGACGTTTGAGGCTTTCCCTGCAGCAGGTGTAAAACCAGCAGTTGGAGCGGAAGAGCAAGAAGCCAGGGACACCTGGCTCAGAGGGAGAGGTGCCTGTACCAAAGTTCTACACGTGGCAGGAGTCCAGGTTAAAGGATGGCAGTTTTCTCTGGGGGTGTTCTTGGACGTGAAGAGCCGTTCTCTGAGCTCATACAAAAGAGCTGTTGCCTCCCCAGCTCTCCTACACCTGAACTTTATGTCTGTGCAGGCAGCCTTGAGGCCTCCACCTCCTGCATGCCCTGACTGCAGCCCCATTCAGATCTGCAGTGTCAATCATGGCTTTCTTTGCTCCCTCCTAGAACTGTAAGTTAGTGCTTGTCGTCTCTCCTGATTTTCTAATGGCCCTTATGTATAAGTGCTTTGTGGTAAAGGATGTTTGAGAAGGCCATTAGTCTATCTCCCAAGTTAATGTTAAGAAGGACGACTGGTCTAAACAGAGAAAGAGAAAAGGAAGAGCAAGAGGGGCGTGCGTAAAAGTAGTGTCAATTACTTTAGCACTTCCAGAAGTTTAGCTTCAGATGCTGCCATTGGAGTCTATTATTATCATCAGGATTTCAATAATCCAACTTCTTTTAGGTTCAGTGTTTAGCTTTTGTGTGTGGAAGAATAATTTTACATATTTAAAAAAATAGCTTTTTTGTTTGAGTTAAACTACAACCTGTATGAAATTCAATGTACAAACTGATGTTTGGCATCATGGCAGTGTGTGTTTAATGCACTGTGGAAAAGCATTAATTAAACTGTTAGGTAACTTTGCTCCATATCAGTTACGGGTACGATCAGTGAAGAGCGAGGGGTATAATAGCTGTGCTTCTGTCTGGGCAGCAGATGGCATTTACTCTTGCCTTTTCCACCCAGACTTAGCACAGGCCAACCACATGAAATGACTTTCACATCTTCCCTCAAACCTCACGGAGTAGTGCCATTTTTGTTGGGCCTGTACACCTGCTTTCATAGGTGCTATTCTTGCAAAACTGTCAATGGGTCTTTCCACAGGAATACAATGGCACTGTTTAAAGGATCATGCACCACTGGTTTTTTTTTTAAACTTCTGTAACTTGTTCTAAGCAGAACTTTTAAAAAGTTAATTGATTAGTGTTCCGTTAAGGTGAGACAAATACAGACTGACAACTGTTCTAGTAAAGCATTGAACATGCACATAATCCTCACATATTGTGGTGGGGGCAGCGAGAGATGGAGAGAGAGAGGGAGCGAGGAAGAGAGGGGGCAGATAGGAAGAGATAGAGAGACAGAGAGAGACAGAATGAGAAAACACCTACCTACAAGGGCATGATGTTCACTGAGACAAATTAAGAACAGAGAAAGCCAAAAACTAACCTTAATGGAGAGATTGAGAAGAGGAGAAACATAAAGAGAAGACGGGAAAAAAAAATCAAGAAAAGAACTTTAGAATTCACAAGGGGTTATGAAAGAGTGGAGAACAGATAAAGGGAATCTTCCAGGACCCCGATATTCCTGTAGTAATTAAGTAGAAGGTGAAACTCTGAAGCCTTTTACTAGAAACAGATATTTTTAAGTATAAAGGAAAAGGAAGATTGCTACCCTCTAAAACTTGAGGTTGCTGGTATTAAGTAGGAGAGGAGGGCTGATGTGGAGGGTGGGCACAGGGCAAACCTCTGAGCTGCTAGTTCCCTGCAGAGCAGTTTATTTCGTTAAATTAATGCGATGGGTTGAGGCCCTTTGGGTCCAGTGAGAGAAAGAAGAGTAGCTATAGATGTGATATTTTCTAAAACTTTATGACTTGCCAAACTCATTAGCTACAATGAAGGCAGAGGTATATTAAAGCAATAGAGTCCTACTTCTTCCCAGGCCCTCTCAATTATTAATACCTTTTTAATTGGACAGAGTAATTTGTATAGTATTCATGGCACCATAGAAATTTTTCTGATAATGTCATGGGTGGAAATAAAGCTCGGTCTTTAGAGTTAGGAAGATAGGAATAAAATATTCTAACTACAAAAGCAAGAAGACTCAGCTGATGTTATATCACCTCAATACAACATCATACTCATCTGAATTATTTCTGGTATTGTATTCTGATTTTAAGCCAAGAAAAAAAGGTGTCAGGGAAATATTAGAGACTTTTTTTCCCATCACAACCATCCTTTCCATAAATGAGCAGAAGAATAAAATGAGCTTTTTAGAGAGTTAATTGCTGTTTTAGAAAATTATGTACCAGCAACAGTTTATGTATTATTTTTCAAATGCTGGTTTCAAATGTTGGAAATTTCTTTGGTAGTGAGTTTTCTGACAAGGGATGTCTGTATTTATTATGGGATCAGTCACCCCTGCCCATATGGTGATCATGTCCGATTGTTGGTCGATTGCTTTGAGGTTCTTCTATGGAATGAAAACTCACATTCCCAAATGTTTTCACTGTCTCTCATGACAGATCACCTGAGCGTGTCCTTCTTTAACAATTAACTTCAATTTAGAAGACATTTAGAGTCTTTTGGAAGACATTTAATAGCAAGGGGAGTGATTTGTGGAAAGACTGTGAATTTCCGTCTTTCAGATGAAAGATGATAATGGGATTGAAGTCTTTCCCTCTGATTTATTATTTGTGTTCCCATTTCCCACATAGTGAAACTCCATATTTTTCACAGAACTGAGCCTGTTTCAGCAGGATAACTGATACAGTTATTAGAAGGTTGGGTTGCTTTATGGGCGATCCAACAGTTAAGACTGTGAAGTACATTTAGTACTTATTAGGCACAGCTTAAAAGCTTGGCAGAAGAGAAAACTGTGAAAACAGCTTTACCAGGAAAGGGAGAGAAAGAAGAGAGAATTAAATAGAAGAGATCTTTCTTCATCTCAGATGAATTTGTGTTTTGGAAGAAGTGTGAAAAAAAAGAAAAAAGATAATAAATACTCAACTGGAAAACACAAAATCCAAAAGTTAAAAAATAAACCTAGGCAAAAAAAATCTTTTCCTAGTAAGTAACTCTCACTATTAGATTTTTTTAAAAAATTCAAATCTTTATTGATACATTATGAATACACATCATCATCTCATTAAACATTGAGTTCGTACCAGAATATGACAGGATTTGATTCTCATTTTTCCCCTCTGCCCCCACCCTGTCACCCCTCACCCCCTAAATACATAAGGTTTGTTTTCTTTTTTCTTTATTACTATTACATTCTTTTCCCCCTCATTATTAGTTTTTTTACATATCAACTGTGTGAATTGCCTTTTGGTGACTGTCGGATTTTTTTTTCACCAGAGCCCTGAAGGAGCCATAATCCTTCTTCCTAAAGCCACGGTTATTTTCAAGGACAAGCCTCCTCCTTCCTCTCAAACTCCGAAGGACTGGGAGGTTGGGGATGGTCAGAGATTTCAATCTTGATGAGAAATTCCTTGTCAGTGACAAGTTGCCATAAAGCAGGGCAGTTTTCCCAGAGGGGCTGGTAAAAATACACACACATTAGTAAAGTAAAGCCAAGGGAAGACACTGCCAGGTCGGCCGTCCAGTCAGAAGCCGAAATGTTTGTGCACACCAGACACTGTGTCTGGCTACCTCGAGGGAGGGTCCATGTTTGGTCTGGGAAAACAGTTCCATGTTTACCCCCAGGGAAGCCCGATGGGTGAGTAACAATGACCAGGCCCCACTGCCAGGAAGAGACTCCTGCTAAATGGCTGTCTCATTAGGTTGAGCGAGAGCATTTTCCAGCGTGCTGCTCTGAGACAGAGCAGCCCAAACAGCTGTCCCTGTCAGGAGGTGGCACTTAAGTCTGGGAACCCAGAACATTTCGTGGGTTTATCTTTCAGGGAAAGGCAGCCACCCACTTGGCATTGTTGCTGTGGCAATTCTCAGTTATCTTTCAACTTCCCTTGTTGGGATGTCTTCAGGGGACTCTTCCAGTATGGAGTGCTCGGGATATTCCAGAGGGCTACCTAGTTAATATGTCCTCATCTTCCAACCAGAGATTTATACATAAATGCCTGAGAGGCCAGTGTATCATGCTAGTGCAGAGATACCAGTTTTATAAAAAAAAAACAGTGCTGGTCAGCATGTGTGTAATTATTTATTTCAGCTTTCTCTAAAAGCCAGGGAGAAATCTGGCAGTTTCGCACTTGTGCAACTCTATTGACAAAGGTGTTAAATGAAGGGCAGGGTAACGTGGTATGTGAGGCCCCTGTGCCTTCATTTCGGTGACCTGGGCATGTGTCAGGCTCAGGCTGAACTGACCAGAATGACTTTGATTTGATGACCGTTAAAGGTCAGACACATAATGGGATCAGATGTGTCAGTGGAGGGTGAAGTACATAGCATAATAGATTGATGGTAATTAAGTAGTCGTGTTTAATAAGAGTCATCAGAGTTAAAGGCATTGTTGGAACGAGCAGCTTGGGAAAAGAATAAGAAAACATGAAGAAAAGAGGTGAGGAACATCTTAAGAAATAGTTTTCATGTTGTTACAGTAATGATCAGAAGGGGTGTGTGTGTATGCACGCTTGCATAGTGTGTGTGTGTGTGTGTGCATGCATGTGCTTATATTTTAGGAGACTCAGAGTTTTAGAGGAAATGTGTGTGTGTACTTGTATTTTAGGAGACCCAGAAATTTTTCTGTCTAGAAGTTTGTGGGGTTTTTTGGTGGTTGCTTTGTATGGACAATTTTTAAAGTAAGAGGAGAATTAATGATCCTAATTTAATACATACATGTTTAGAAAACTTTAGCCACAAACCCTCCAATAAAAATAGTTTAACATATATTTGAATATTAATCTACATTTTCCACAGGATGAAAATCTGGGTTGTTACTGGTATTTGACTGTGATGTAAATTATCAAACTCCTAGAACTAACTTCTTGTTCACTAAAACATTTTCTGTTTTAGAAAATTAATGTAATCGAGTAATACTTGATCATATTATTATGAAGTGTTATCATTTAGTTAGAGACCATGCTGAACTAGAAAATGAAAACACGGGTAGTTTGGATGTTGTAGCTATCATACTTTTCCACTTTACTTTTTGTTAGTTTGAATAAACCATTCAAACTTGGTATTTATACATGGATTATGTAGGTTCGGTCTAGAATGAGCAAGTGTTGAATATGCAGAGTTAATCAGGGGGCCTTTCAGGTCCTCAGTGCTGAAGAGTCCAGATTAGGGTCTCCACTGCTATTTGTGTGGTGACTTAGCAAGCCTCAGTGATCTGTGCTTTATGTCACTTCCTTTCTAGTTGTATGTGCCACAAACATATGTGGAAGCAATGTGGCTTTCAGTAGTTTGACTTTTTCTTTCTTCTGCAGTGTGGGGATACCACCCAGGCCTTCCCACATGCTCAGCAGGCGCTCGACCACTGAGCTACACGCCAAGCTCTCTGACTTACTCTTTTCATTTCATCTTTAAATAACTGATAAAACATCATCATCGAATAACCTCTATCTGGGAGCAGACTGAACTGGGGAAAAATTGTGAAGTGGGAAAAGAGTTTTATGAATTACCTGCTGTTCTTCCTATTAGCGACTCTGACCTGGGGCAGTCTGAGCATACAGCCTGTGCTCTTAAGTACTGTGTGATAGTGTTTGAGAGTCCAAAAGAGTATGGTTTTACGAGAATTTGATCTTATCTTTGGAACTCTGGTGCCAGGGCAGTGCCAGGCACACAATAGAAGCTCCATAAAAGAGAAGCAGGAATGATTTAATCAGGTGAACTAATTCCAACCAATATTAGCTAACTTTTTTAGTTCAACAAAAATATCTTAACAATTAATGACATAAATCATTGCATGTAGGTCCAAGTTAGTATGTTTTGTGAGATTTATTGAAGTCACAGTGTATTGGGGGTTATGAGACATGTAAGGCTTCATAATAGTATCAGGCACAGAGCTATCTTCTTCAGTCTGAAAATATTCTGTGTGTGGCCTAAAGTAATTCAGATATTAGATATGCAGGCTTATGGTCTGAAGTGATGCAGGTCCAACCCCTTTTTAAAAGAATGAACCGAGTCTGGCGGGACCCCTGAGACAGCACAGAATATGTGGTGTAGAGAGTATGTGGCGGGCTTGAGCCACATCTTGTCATCTTTTGAATTTGGTGGCAGATGCCCATCTCTCCTCAGTTTTTCTCTTTTCTCTGAGCTCTACCTTACCCCCTCGGTCTGTGACAGTAAGCAGTAGTGGAAGCTGGCAGGGAGAGGACAGAACCGGCATGACAGATGTCTCGGGGACCTACGGCCAACATTTTGAGCATGTTACAAAAAGCATCTCTACCTGTGTGGGTTTATTTTCCAGAAATTTTATACACAATCAAGAGAATGGTTTTTTACAATAACTACTACTATTTATGATTACTCATTGTATTATTCTAGCACTTTCTACAGGACAAGCATTTCTCTAAAGACTTACACATGTTAGTGCATTTCATCTCCACAACTAACTCCACAAAGTGGGTGTTGTTAATATGCCCAGTCTACAGATTGGGATACTAAAGCACTGAAAAATTAAGTAAAGTCTCAATTAAGAGATTAAGAAATGTCAAGTGAAGCAATGTTAAAAAACCCCCAAATTTCTCAAAACTGTTTGATATGCTATGATTTAATTGGTCTTAATTCTTTTTAGCTAGAATACTTATATTGGGCTTCCTAAGATGAAAGGAAATTTAGGGAAAGCTGGCACCACTTTAGTGATTAGGAACTTGAGGCTCAGAGAGGTGAAAGGAATTCCCGGAATCACAACACTCTGATTTTGAATAATTGAGTTTATTGTAGGTGTACATTATGATCACATTCATCGTTGGAAATTTGTACCTGTACATGACATACCTTGGCTCCTCTTTTTCTCCGTTTGCCTGCCTTCTCTACAACCCCTTTCCCCCTCCTATTTGTATGTGCTTTTTTTCTAGTTTTTCCTTCTTTTGTCATCCAGTTCCCCCACTCTTGAACATTTTCTTTGTATTCCACAATATCTGTTTTGCATTTTGGTCTCGCACTGTTCTTTGAATGCAGAATTCAAGCCCTGCATCCCTTCTCCTCTATCTGTACTTTTCATGTTACTTTTTCATTTTTACACTGATGTACAATCACAGAATTTAGCTTTCTAGTTCCTCCACTGTTACAATACAAAGCAAAGATGCTATAACATAATCACATCCCAATACCACACTGAGCACTGCTAGCACTGGCTGCATAAGAATCTACGTCACAGACGTGAACCTTTGGTTGCTCCCATGAGCCTGGACCTGGAAGGACCTTGATAAAAGAGATAATAGGTATTATCCACATTTCATATTCTATCCTCACTGGGTATCTTGGCTGTGGTTACTTCTGGAGCCCATAGAGACAACCTTGGCAGAAGCATTTAAGACACTTTTTAATCACAACCAAGCACCTTATTTTACCAAAATAGCTCCTTTTAAAAGCGTCCCCGTTTGTTCAGCAGATGAACATCACACCGTGACAGAAAAGCTGGAAGCAGCCATCATAATGAGATGACCGAAATGAAAGAGCCGAGTGATTTAGCAATGAGTGAACACTTGGCAAAGAATTTGTCTCAGGCTTTATCCCAATTCTTTCAACAGAAGAGGAAAGAATCTTCTGAGAACTGTTTGAAATGGTGGAACAACAATTAAAGGCCTTTGTTATTAAAGGATAGGAAGCAGAAATAGGAATGTATTTGCCTAATATGGCGCTGTGGGCGTTGGGAGCCAGAAGGCCGCAATGGAAATAAACCTGTTGAAAACCAAATAAGATGAACACTGAGGAGCACAAAAGAAGGAAGGAAGATGATCATCGCTCTGGCCTCTGAGCCTTGTGTTAAAGTGAGAATTCTGTCCCCTTCTAAGAATAAGCCTTCCAGTATTCACTTCAGGAAGTCCCATTGCCTCAGCTGGGATGGGTAATATGAAAAACAAAGCAATTGTTTGTTGACACGTATTCTAGCAGGTGCAGTTCCATTTTAAACAAGAAGCTGCTATTGTTTTCAGGAATCGAGGCGATGACTGTCTTAGGGCTGGTTCAGCAGGGGGACACGCAGGCGCTGTTTTTTCACTTTAGTCTTTGAGTCCCACGGTTTTCATCCTCTGTGCCTTTCTGACTAGCGCCCCCTACAGGTTCACACTTCAAAGCTTCCTGACTTTGAAAAGGAAGCAAGTTTGTTTTTATAGTTCATTTAACATTTCTCTCTTTGGGGGAATGGGGAAAAATGAGAATAAAGGCGTGTCATATACTGGTACAAACTCTCAATGTTGAATGCGATGATGAGGTGTACATATAATGCACCAAAAAAGATTTGAAATTAAAAAAAATTCCTCTGCTCTTCATTTTCTAAGGCACATTTCTAGACAGGAGAGAGACGGGGTGCCCGGATACTTGTGTGGTAGTCCCTCGATGTCTGGTTTGTCCTCTTGGGCTCAGGGGAAGGAGGGACGGCAGGGGTCAGGGCTGTGTTAGTTAAATAACAAGTGAGCAGTGACTTTGGAATTAAAGGTTGGTGGTGACGGGCTTTTGCTAAAGATGCCAGGTGCCCAGACTTCTCCCAGGTGACGCGGGGCAGAAACTGAGAAGGCAGAAGAATGAGAGAAAACCTCCAGGCGCTTCTATGCTTTATGAGATCGGGATGAGAAGGACCAGGGGCCTAAGGCGTCCAGGCCTCCGCTTCCTTTTGTGTAGCGGTGACACCTCTCGAGCTCGGCCTTATTTGTGAGACTTGAGCTGTGTGGAGTGGTGCGCGTGATTTATGGGCGGCATCGCGCAGTAATCCCTCCCCTGGCTCTCTCCCGGCCTTTTCTGCACGGCGGCACTAAATATCCAGCCGGCTGGGGGGAGCTGCGGTGGGTGGACTCCGCAGCAAGGGCTGTGCTCGCCCCTCAATTTACTTTTTCCAAACCACGATAAATCCAGGCACAAATAGCAGCGACATTAACCGTGAAAATGCCACCATCGTTTGCAAGGGTGTAGTTCTGGTTGGCTCAGGTCTGGTTTGGCTTTTATAGTGGATTCTCTTAACTAGAGGAAGAGGGGGCCGGTGTTTCTCTTTTCAGTTTGTGAGGTTTACCTGACAGGTTACCAACTTTAACAAAATACCGCTCCTAAGTGGAAAAACAAATCCCTTTGCTCTGAGAGACAGTGTTGTGTTGGTGTGATCCTTGGCTACCCTATGGTTTCTGTGAGAAATGTCCCTTTGTTTTTCATTACTAATATCACACTGCAGAAATATTTAATTGATTTATGCTGTACGCCTCCCATGAAGCAAGGAAACAAAATGCAAGTTCCTATGACGAAAGCTGAATTATTCTGGTGTTTTGAGGTCAGTTGCATTTCACTGGTGTCAGCAATGCTGAAGTGTATTTATCAGCTGTTGTGTAGCAACCCATCACTATCGGCTGGATTTTATTCTACTTTTGATAAAGTGAACAGCAGTCATGATTAAAGTTGACAAATTCTACAAAATGTAGCAAGAGTCATGAGATATAGTCTGGTCCTCCTGCTCTTGGGATCAACTCCGGTCCCCTCATTACTGTTCTGGATCGCCCTCCGCTTTGTGCAGGCAGGGGGTGAACTGTCTTCCCTGGTTCCCATTTCCGGTTTGATGATAGTGAACATAAGCGGTTTTCTGATGCTCAAGATGAGGCTGCGCAGGGCGGAGCTCTCCCTGCTCTCACGCCATTTCCCTTTCTTGCCCGTGGTCTCTGTTAAGGCCGCACGACTCAACGTGTAGTTTCTACTCTCACCAACTTTGTGTTCACTGCCAGACCCAAGGAATGGACGCCTTAGCGGAGATCTGAAATGTGTATGGCACTAAACAAAAACACCCTGCCTGTGTGCATGCACACATACTGTTGTGTTCTGATGAGCCTTGTCACCAGGTGGGCCCTCTCCTTAGGCAAGTCACTTACTATTTTTCTGCAGCGATTTCATTTCTAAAATGAGATTAATAATGTACCATAGGCATATTTGTTCTTTCTGGCCTTCCCTTCCTCTCCCTTCTCTTTCTAGTGCTGGGGTGACTCAGAGCCTTGGTTGTACACATATACTAGGCAAATGCTCTGTCACTGAGCTATGCCCCAGCCTTCCTCACATCATGTTCCCATTTTGAGATGCTGAACCGGAAGACAGAGGGAGTTGTAGGAAGTGAAGAGGAAAAGCCCCAAGGTCTGTCTGGGGAGGAGAAAGCTTGGAAAAATTTCAGTGCAATGAAGCTAAGTATCCAGGAGCAAGCTACAAAGAATAAGGATCCATTTGTTTTAGTAGGGAGAGGAGAGGCAGTTGTCCCAATACTGCCTGGGTCAAGGTTCTTCCGGTCAGGACTGGTCAGGATTCCTCAGCATTGACTTTGCTTTCAGGTGACCTGTTCATTATTAGGATGGAACCATTGTAAGTATGAAATTTGCTACATTGATTATCCTGTTCCTCCCATTGGTCTCTAGGTTTTCACAGACCAAAGTCACTCAAAGGAGAGAAAAATCAGTGTACAACAAACCACATTACAAGCTATTTTGGCTTTTCTCTGTCTTTGGTTGTTGTTTCTACAACGTTAGGATCAAGTTCTTAACTTCATTTCATGTGGCAGGAGAGTAATAGTCCTGGAGTGGCATTTAATCCAAAGAGCTCTACAGATTATTCTCTTCTGCTCAAAACAGTCTGCAGACCAGCCGTGTAACATCATTGAGAGCCCGTTAGAATGAATCCTCGCAGGCCCATCTCAGACCTACCCAAGCAGCACCTGCATTTTCAGCAAGATTCACAGGAAAACACCAGTGTCAAGTCAAGAGTGCATATTTTCCCTCATTGTTCAAGTAGTTCATATTTATCACAAGATTATAAACATAAGAAATACAGAAAAAAGAAAAATTGTCCATGGTCCTATCTTTCATAGTGTTTGTCTTTTTTGGGGGTATAGGGACAGTGCTTGGGATCAAACTGAGGGCCTTTGGCTCTACCACTGAGCTACACTGTCAGCTCTCTTTTATGGTCTTTTAATTTAAAAAGTCGGGACATTTTTGTTAGAGGGGGAAATGCTTCCTCTACTAGCTTCTCCCACATTTAAAAAAAATATATTGGGTTTGACTAATTGTCATTAGTATTGGGGGAAGGGGAGAAATAAAATGAAAGTGACATAATTATTCTGTGCTACATCATCTCCTAAGGAGTTGGAGAATAGAACTGATTTTTAACTTTAAGCCATTCTACATTCATTTTTTCATTTTTTTTTTTTTTTTTGAGACAGGGTCTCGCTTTTGTAGTTCAGGCTGGTCCTGAACTCACTCTCTAGTCCAGGCTACCCTTCAACTCACAGCAATCCTCCTGCCTCTGCCTCCGGAGTGCTGGGGTGACAGGCATGAGCCACCACACTATTCTACATTCATGTTTAACTACTAAATTTGGCTACTTTGTGTCAGAAACCGAATTGGAACCCCAAGGGGGCACAAGACATGGCTGAAGTTCAGCAAACTGATTTTATCTGTATGAGGAAGTAGGTAGCAGTGATGTACCATTCTCCCTTCTTGGTTGGGAAGTTTGTCTGAAAAGATTAGTTGGTCCAACTCTAAGAGGTGAGTTTATAGATCATTTTCTAGAAGAGTGAGGAATGGAGGTTGTCTGTGTGTGTGTTTGTGTGTTTGTGTGTGTGTACGTGTATTTTTGGTGTGCATCTCAGCAGAAAGCTTTGGTGTTACTTTTCAACTATAAAGAGTTAATTTCTTACAGTAAGTCCCTATTTCTTCTTCGCCACACTTCCTAATAATTCAGTTGATCAAACCAAAGCAGCATACAGCTTTCCTTGATATCGTCAAGCCTCCTTTGCTCAGCTCCAAAGTTTATAGTTTTCCTAGCTGTTGTCCCCAGATAAGTTGCCTGAGGTGCTGTCCTCTGGAGCAGAGCTGGTCCTGGGGAAGGATCAGCCACTGTGACATGGTGCTGAGCTCTTGACTGACAGCGACCCTCCCTTCTGCTTTCCTCTGTTAGCTTCAAGTGCTGAAGACTGGGCCATTTGCAAATTTTGGAAAGGAGCCACTAACAGGAATTATTGAACAATTGCTCTGTGAAACATAAGATAACAATTTGTTCCACCACAGTGGAATTGCTGTGCGACAGAAGGAAGTTATCTGTTTAGTTCTTGCTTAACATTTATGTGAGAAAAATAAAATTCAAGTTGATGGTATCTAGTCCAAGAAAGGCTTGTATTTACTCCAAAGAACAAATATTAACTCAGCACTTTTGTAGAGTGACTGTAACCAACATTGGAAGACTCGTTTGAGTTGCACTTGGAAAAATGAAGCAAAACAAAACAAAAACCCTACAGCTCCCTCTACAATGCCAATGAAATGTCTGCTAACTACCCAGCTGAGTTCCTTGAAACCAATGGGATTTCCAGAAACAACTAGATTATGAATTTAATGGTATGAAGTAGTTCCTTTCTGTGACTACTTGGCTGGTATGTGTATGATTTTAAGGTTGTTTCATTTTTATATGCAGAGAAAGCCAAGCAAGTCTGAGCTAATTAGAAATTTCCTAATAATTTAATAAAGCAAACATTTTAGCACTAATTATAAGCATTGTCAATAGAGCTTGTGGTAAACATTTTGACAGAAATAACTTGTAATTCATTTGTCAAAATAAAGAATTGGATTTGTGTGTCTGTTCACTTAGTCCGTATTTGTTGAGGGCCTTTTACATCTTGGGCCCTGTGAGAGATGGATGAAAAGACAGGGTCCTTGTGTTTGTAACTTTATAGTCAGCTGGAGGAGACAAAAATGTGGGTACAAGAAACACTGACTGAGCTGGGTGTGGGAGCACATGCCTGTAATCCCAGCACTCAGGAGGCAGAGGCAGAAGGATTGCTGTGAGTTCAAGGGTAGCCTGGACTGTATGTATAGTGAGTTCAGGACTAGCCTGAACTACAAAGCAAGACCCTATTTAAAAAAAAAAATCAAAAAAGTCCTAAAAATGAAAAAAGAAACTGACTAAATGTCAATTTTCAGCCCTTTTCAATGTATCTCTAATCTGCTTTCCCTTTTAGTATAGGGTGACATATGTTTTTTTGAGCTTGTGTTTTATTAATATGTAAATATCGCTTCACACTTGTATCACACTTACTGTGGGCCAGAAACTTTCTAACAGCTTCAGAGATTTGAGCTCACGTAGCATCTGGTTGTTAACCACTTATTTTACAGATCATGTGACTGAAGCACAGCGGGGTTGAATCACTCATCCCACTTGACCAAGGAGGACTTGCACTTCGCAGCACTGCCCTTCCCGTGCTCTGTGCTGTGGGGGTGCACACAACAAGATAAAGCAAAAAGAAGTGTGCAAAGCTGTCAGTAGCTGGGAAATTTGTTTCTGTCACTTGGGTTTCTGGGTTACAGAGTACATGCTTGCAACATATTTATCAAGCAGTGACATCCTCTTGAACACTAGAAATTAAACTCCTGAGAATATCTGAAAAGGAATATAGGCAAGAGCTATTCAAAGGAACTCAACATTTGTAATGTAAAGATTGTTCTACAAATGAGCACCAAGCCTCTTGTTTATCTGTTTTGAAGTTCAGTCTTTTTTTTTTTTCCTGAAAAGTTAGACATTTGCTTTTATCACTTTGAAATTAATCCAATGATGTTTATATATAGATGTGGTTTGATTTGGGAGGAAGATCTACTGCTAGAGGAAAAGCAAAACATAAAGCTCTGTTTAAGTGAGGGAGGAATTTGGGACAGGCATCTTCAGTATTCTAGAATTTTTGTTAAGGGTGTGGGAAAGATATTTTTATCTTGGAGTTATTCTGAGTCTTACGCACATCAGAAATTCCTCTGTATGTGTGTGTGTGTGTGTGTGTGTGTGTGTAGTGTGTGTAGGAGAGGAAGAGAGACACAGATAAGGGGATGAAGAAAAAGTAGAGGAAGTGAAGGAGGAAGAGGAAAAAAGAGGAGGAAGAGGAGGAGGAGAAGGAAGAAGAATGAGGAGGAGGAGGAGTCTGGGAGAGGATGAGGAAGGAGAGGGGGAACAAGAGGAAGGGAGAAGTAAGGGTAAGGGAGAAGAGGGAAGGGAAAGTGAGCAAAAATCTTACAAAGGAATGAAATGAATTAATGGATATATGTGGTCATTTCTTTTTTATTCATGAGAAAAGTCACAAGCACCTCTCCCCAACTACATCTTTAAAAAAGCAACACGACTATGGAAAAATAAAACTACTTCATTGAATTATATGTAAAAAGATGTCTTAACACGGGCTGAGCTTGAGCTTTGTTCTAGTTCCTTGCAGAGACTCTTGTTTTCATTCAATTTTATCCTCAGTGCCTAGGAGACAGCCTGGCACAGAACAGATTCTCAGTAAACGGCATGGAATAAACAGATCTATAGACTCTGGCTTCTGCAGAGAGATCTCCAGACCTTCTGAGAAAAGACCTCCTCACCTCTAAAGGCATTTGCTGGCCAGACGCCACATTCTCCTTGATGTCAAGCTGCCCCAGTGAACTCAGTGGCTTTGAAGCAGAGTGAGGCCTGCTCAGGAACCCAGCGGGAAGCTCTTGTGTCTATGACCTGGGTCCCTACGGGTAGTGTCAGGAGATTACAGTGTCCTTGTTCCAAGGCCAGAGATACAGGCCAGAGTATTTGGGGTCACAGGTCTACATTCCTGTATGCAGGAGGAGCATTAATTAGTGACAATTACCTATTGGAAAAAAGAAGTCGAATCCTGAGTACTTCTTCCAACAAGTTAAAGACAGAAGGAAACTTCGAACAATGGGTCAGGGGAGATGCATTTCCGCCCTGATGTTAAAAACAAGGTACTGTCTAACTGATGAGTAGTGGGGGCTTGGAGAGACGCTTTGATGAGCCATCTCCTGCTTCCTGATATTGTGACCCCTTGACAAACACAGACAAATAAAACCAGCATGCCTTCGATATAAATGAGGGCACACTATCTGAGGAGATGCTTCACTCTCAGGATGTGGTTGAAATCCTGTTATGAATAAGGTTTACATCCTTGCCACTGAAATAATATTTTTGTACTGTGGAAATCAATGGTAAGGAAAAAAAAAGCGGACAGGTCATCTAATCTGTAAACAGTTTAACTTTGATGTGATATCTTGTTTGCTGGATTTGGACCTAAGAAAAGTCAAAGAACACGTCGTTTGCTGATTTCTCTTTTCTTCCCTTTTAGCTCCTCCACCTCATGCAGCATTTGGGTGATGAGTCTAATTCAAACACATTTGTATCAGAACTTCAGTTTTATGGCCTACCTCTTTTTCTCTTGGGGTAATCCTTAGGCATACAGTACTTTGCTAACTGCAATTCAAAACAGAACCAAGAGTTAGAATGAAGGAAGGTGAGAGTATGTATTTTGTCAAGTTGAGAACTTGTAGAGAATTTGTGGGCTCTGTGTTTCAAACGGAACTCAAATCTTCTGAGGCTTAAGTTCCATTTGCTCTTGGCAAAACACAATTTCCTGGTTCAAAAGAAAATAAGCACATAAAAAGGGTCCCCAGGCTTCTGGGACATCAAAGCTTATGAGATACCCTTATACAACAGCATTTTGATGATTTGTGGATTATAGGAACTTGGAACATACAGATTAAAACTATCCTTGAACTACCATTAAGTTTAAAAAAAAAACAAAAACAACACAAAATGAGGGACAAAGAGGTTGGCAAATGTATTATCTTGGGATGTTTTTGCCAAAAGTGACAGTTTCACTGAGTCTTCATACTTCCTTCAACTGATAATTTTTGTGGGAGTAAAATCTCAGCTATTTTAAATTCCATTTCAGCTTCTGTCTGGCATCCACCAGATCCTTTTGAATCAATAAATTCTTTGAAAATTATATTTATGTTTTTGTTTGATTTTTTTTTTTTTGAGACAAAATCTTGCTTTGTAGTTCGGGCTGGCCCTGAACTCACTATGGAACCCATGTGAGCCTTGAACTCACAGCAATTCTCCTGCCTCTGCCTCCCA
>PVIR01006650.1:44368-64995 GCA_004026965.1 Petromus typicus | reverse complement strand
TCTACGGCGCTGGGAAATTGGAAAGGACCAGGGTGCCATGGTCCATTTCTGCTGACTCATCGCTTTCCATTTCTGCTGACTCATCAGGGGGGCTGTATCTTTCTGAGATCCTGGGTCTCTGTCCAGTCCTTTCTAATGTGGCCCACACTGGACAGCTCCTGGGTTCTCTTAATGCCTCCTGGATAATACCAACTTCCTTAGGACTTTTGACACACTACTACATCATCCTCAGGATCAGGTTCCTTTGACTGAATTACTGGTGGTCAGTTCTTCTTTCCCTCTTAGCCCCAGTTTCCTCATCTGTAGTAGAAGTTTAACAGTCTCTGTTTTTGCTGTTTGTCCACCTAGCTGTATAGAATGGATGTAGATGAGGTCAGCAAACTATAGCTTGTAAGCCAAATGCTTGCCACTGCTGGGCTGAGTTTTATAAGAAAAATGTACTTTTGAAATAGAAAATATTTGAAAGGTAATGGGGTGTAAGGGTTAGTAAAAAGTGGAAAAGTAATGTGATGGTAATAAAAAAGGAAAAACCTATGTATATAGGGGACAGAGGGTGGTGGGGTGGGTAGGGGAATGGGAAAAAATGAGAATCAAGTCATGTCATATCATATACTGGTACAAATTCTCAATGCTGAAAGTGACTACGATGTGTATATGTAATGTACCAATAAAGATGTGAGTAAAAAACCAAAAGAGAAATGTGTTTGGAATAGAGCCATGCCCACTCACTTATGAGTTTTGCATGAATCCTGCTCGCACACTGTAATGGCAGGGTTGAGTAGTTGCTAAAGAGACCATATAGCTTGCAATGCTTAAAATAATTTGCTATACAGAAAAAGTTTGCCAACCCTTGGCAGATAGTATAGTTCTTGCCTCATAGTAGGTGTTCCATAACTGATAGCTTTTCATTTCCTCTTTTGTTGTACAGTCACACTTCTAGTTACAAAGTCCTAATTGTAATTTTGATGGTGTGTAGTCAATTATCCCGGAGGTGGCCTTAAGGAATTCTTGTCTTCTAGAATGGGTAGGGATGATTAGAGATGATGTATTTCTTCCCTCCTAACTTTCAGTTGATCCCTGCGGTCCATTCCCACACTCGGTGTCTTTGATAATGGATCCAATCCAATAGACAAACCAATAGTTTCCCATGAATTTGCCTAGAGTTTGTTACTAAACAAATACATGTGATAATCGACCTATAAAGAGAAAAGGTTTATTTGGGGGCACCATTTCGGTAGTGGAAGCCCTTGAATAGTTGCTCCCATTATTTTTAGGTGCCCAAAGGGGAAGCACATTGCAGCAGAAGCACCTGATAGAGAAAAGTAGTTCCTCTGATGGCCAGAAAGCGGAAGAAGAAAAGAGGAGCAGGCGGAGAATCCCACTGTCCCCTTCACAGCTATGCTCTCGACGATTCACAGACTTCTCTCTCGGCCCCACACGCAGTGTTCTGACTCTATCTCAGCGACATCAAGCTGGGGACCAAGCTTCTGACCCTTGGCCTTGGGGGATGGACACTCAAGACCCAGACCATGGCGATGGTGAACCGTGAAGTGCACACAGGAAGCTCATGTTATCAAGATAAATATCTAACTCATGCAATGAAGGGATGAAGCTGCCTAAAAAGGTACTTTCCATGCTCTTGCATGGTTGTGCAGTGTGACACTCAGCCTCAGACAACGTGGACTTGCAGTAAAGTAGAAAATGTAGGTGAAGGAAAGGGACATCATCTACTCTCATTTACAAGGGAAAAAAAAGCACCCTAATTTGAGAGAATTTTAGGCTAATTAAAAGGTCTGTTGGTTATATTAAGAACATTGACTTTTCTTCCCTTTTACGTTAATGCTGTTTGACATACAGATTTAGATAATGTTAGTGTGAAAAGCTGAAAATTAGGATTCTGGGAAATTCGTTACATACTTTTGAACTGACTTTCCCCCAAAAGCTGAATGTGATCTCTCATAATTATGAGATGTTTGCATAAATTCAACTTCAAGCAAGTTCATATGTACATTTTTTAAAAGCATGAAAGGTTATCCCAACTCTAAATGTGTGTGTGTATTTGTTTAAGTAAAAAATATGTAAAATGTTTAACTTAATATGTAGTATATATTAGCTACTCAAACAATAATAAATTCCTTCTCCATATTTCAGGACACAAATTAGATTCTATTGATACTCATTTAAATGATATTTATCTTATTCTAATTAATTTAAATCATGCATTATGCTCCCAACTTGAGAGAATCACACTCGTATTTCTCGGAACATTTGACAGATGAAAATCTGAACATTAAGGCATAGGACAGTGTGTTGGCATTATGACAAAAGAGCAATCTAATCATGGCTTTTGCACATTTACACACTATATCACCTTTTGAATGAAGAAAGAACATCATTATAAAAGATATGACTTCAATAAACTATTTGTATTTTTAACTCTTGTTCCATTTTTAAAGGAATAAAATGAAAAGTGAATATTTTGGATCCCTATACCCCTACCTTTCACTAGAGAAATAGTGTTGCTTTATTATAGAAGGAAGTTGTGGCTAGGGCTTTAGCTCAGTGGTTCAAGTGCCTTGCAAGCACAAGGGCCCATATTTGATTGCTAGTAACCACATACAACAACACTGGGCATGGAGACTCATGCCCAGCAGCAATCAGTACCACATACCACAGTGCTGGGCATGGTGGATCACACCTGTAATTCCAGCACTCAGGAGGCAGAGGCAGGAGGATTGCTGTGATGTGAGTTGGAGGCTGAGCTCACGGCCAGCCTGAACTACAAAAAGTGAGACCCGTTCTCAAAAAAAAAAGAAAGAAAGAAAGAAAGAGAGGAAGTTATAAGGAAATGGTGTGAGTAGACAGTTCACTTGTATTATCATTTACATACTCAGATATTTTTCCATAAAGAAGTTTAGGGTTGAACCCAGGGTCTGGGTTACACACCCTCCCCCCAACACACAAATGTAAAATTATTAATGTATTTTAAGCCACAAGACAAGACCACTTAAAAATGATGACACAGTCTTATTACCAGTCTAGTGGATGACTTCAGCTCCTTCCAAATATTGCATGTTGAATCAAATGGTTTTAAAAGTACTTGTATGTGTGAACAAGTCCTCATTACACAGACAAGCTTAAAAGTCAATATCATGAACCTTTAAAACAGAGGATGAGGATTTTTAATTCGAAGCTGGCAGAAAACGCTGAGGCTAATCAACAACCTAACCGGAAGTCCTCATACATTCAAATCTTGATATCATCACTTTTTGATCAAAGCAATCTGCAGGTGAGGTCAAAATAAACAACTGATCCAATGAAGTATGACTAAAAATGTTGGGGTTTTTTTTTCTTTAATTTTAGCAGCTAACGATACAGTACTGTTGACCTTATTAGTTTGAAAGTCATGTTTTAGGTTATCAGAAAACCTAATACTCTGAGCATTCTGAATCTAGAATTAACTTTGGAAGAGTAATCAAAACCCACCTGAATTTGTAAAACTTGATCATCAAATGAGCACAACTTTTCAGCTAGAAAATGTTATTTTAAAATTTCTTACTTCTTATTTTTTTGAGACAGGGTCTCACTTTGTAGCTCATATCACAGCAATCCTCCTGCCTTTGCCTTTTGAGTGCTGGGATGACAGGCGTGAGCCACCACGCCTGGTACTATGGTGTGTGGTTCTGATTGCTGCTGTGAGTCTCCACACCCAGTATTGTATGTGGTTACCAGGATCGAACCTGGGTCCTTGTACTTGCAAGACAGGCACCGGAACCACTGAGCTCAATCCTGGCCCCAAAATCTCTCAGTTCTTACCACAATGAATATCCAGTGAACTATAGTAGAAAGCGAATAGGTTATATATTCAGATACTGTATCTCAGTGTTGCAACTTTAAAAAATTCAAATGTGAAAACATGGCTTATGGAAATATTTCACATTGTCCATTTCAAAGTCTTACTTGCTCTATGGTAATATTTCTGAGCTCATCCGATCCAACTTCTATACTCTGATGTGTTAATATTTTATTTTTATCTTGCAAGCAGGTTGAATTTGAAAGATGTCTCACAACTTCAGCTGTCTCCAAACTAGACTTAAGTGAGAACACTGAAGAGGAATGCACTGGAATTTTTATCCAACCAGCTTGAAAAATTGCCATGACAATAAATCAATGTTGTACTTCGGCTTCATGGAAGAGAAGGAATTCTACTTCCCAGAGAGAGATAGAGAAGTATGGTGCATCATCATTATGGCTGTGGATCTAGAAAGACGAGGCATAAACATATTTTGTGTAAAATGTAAACATTGCAACAAAGTGGGCTGGGCACCTGGGTCTCATCTGGATTTCCTTAGAATCAGCTATAGTACATAGGTAAACACAGGTGTAGATCTTTTCAAATGTGCAGTATGTTATTCTAAAATTATAAGTGTGATCATCTTGTAATGGCCACTTTAATTAACAGCTGCACAAGCTTCCAAAAATGAACTAAAATGCAATAACTTTTGGCAGCAGGCGAGGAAGTTTGTATATACACACACATACACACGTACATGTAAATGACAACTATATACCTGAAGAGAAAACTTTAAAAAAAATTACAGTGATAGAGATTTGAAAGCAGCTAACCCTAAATGGAGAGGAGACGGTGTAGAGCGTGTTTGGAAGGAAAATAAGCTCTAATGATGATCCAAAAACATCGTGAAAACAGAAGTGGAAAATGACCCTTTACCTTAGTTTAAAATTAAGATGCTCATTGGAAATGAAGAGTTGGGGATAAGATTCTTATCCTGTCTGGCTGTCTCCTCTTTCTCCTGTCTATCCTCTCTGCAGTGAGTTTATCACACGGTCTACTGTATTTAAGAATGCTTAACAAGGGCCGGAGATTTAGCTCAGTGGTTCTGGCGCCTGTCTTGTAAGTGCAAGGACCCGGGTTCGATCCCCGGTCACCACATACAATACTGGGCGTGGAGACTCACCCCAGCAGCAACCAGTACCACATACCACAGTGCCGGGCGTGGTGGCTCACACCTGTAATCCCAGCACTCGGGAGGCAGAGGCAGGAGGATCGCTGTGATATGAGTTTGAGGCTGAGCTCGGGGCCAGCTTAAACTACAAAGTGAGACCCTGTCTCAAAAAAAAAAAAAAAAAAAAAAAAAGAATGCTTAACAATTTGCAAAATCACCATGAAGTAGACTTTCTCTTGTCTAACTAACCCCTTATTAGTTTACTACTTAAGACGTGTCTGCAAGGGTAGGATAACATTTTATTATTCGTTACCATAGATAAGGGTGATGTAAATGTGGGAATCCTGCTGAAATTCCAGAAGAAAGAGTGAAAATTTCCCACGGAGCTTCCCATAACACTTTGCAGGCAGAGACCCTTTGAAGAGATAACTACGAATATTTCCTATGGAAATAGCAGCAAAGCTTCGAAAGAGAGGCCAAGCAAAAGTACTTTCCTTTAGATCAGTACTGCTTCACAACTCTGCATCTTATCAAGCAGCCTTCCTCAACATGTGCACATAGCCATGTGGTGAGTAATCAAAGTCCGCCATTTGAATGGACTAGACTTCCGGTGACTCTTGGTAGGGTGCAAAGTGTTAAGAGTATTCACCATCTTAAGAATGTTGTATATTTATCAGAAGTTCCAAGAGCATCTCAGCCTCTGAATTTTATAAAGCAAAACTCGAACTTCTGTTTTGAGTAAAAGAAAAAGAGCAAGTTCTCTCCCTTGAAATTCTTATTCAGCAAAATATGACAACACTTTAAGGTACTTTAGTCATACTCGGGAACAATCCTGTAACGTCTGCAGAAAGTAGGCTTTCTCCTACTGTCTTTTATTCAAAGTCTTCTTGAAATGGTACGTAGTTCCTACTTTTCTCTGCGGCAAGGGAATGAGATTCTGATACAGCCAACACATGGGCCAAAGAATCCTTCTTTTCTGTGTCATCACTCAACTAAAACCACACATTCTTCAATCCAGAAGTGGAAGGACTTGCTCCTCTCCACACCAAAGTTCTGCTCTTCAGCTAGAGATGAATCACCATTAATTATAAAGAATGGGTCCTTGAGCCTTAGTGGACAGCCACTTTCTCATGCAGTCCTGGGGGATGGCCAGAGGTTGGACACTTCGAGGACTTCTCCCATTGTCCCCTTGCTTTGTCATGGGAATCTTCTGTCCTAATTAAAGTCGACTTCTGAAATGAAATCGGTGAGTCCACCATCCCCTCCTCATTTGATCAAACACATCCAACTCACTGGCATCTAGCTTCTTGTATTTTCAGTGAATTGATGATTTGTGGCAGAACCTTTTGCTTTTCTCACTCCTGTTGCCACGAAATGTCTCTCATGCCCTCCACGGTTCCTCCAGCTTCTATTTTTATTCTAGTCAAATTAGACTTTACCCTGTTCCAAGGGTAATTATAATAGTCTTCTACTCACACACTGGTCCACCCCCCTTTTACTGGAAAGGTGGTCTGTTTGTTGTTTAAACACGAAAGCATTTTTTTTGTTGTTGTTTAAGAGGCTCTATAGTGTCCCACAAAATACTTTCAACTAATAAAGATTTGTTTTCTACTCATTCCACCACCAATGAAGAGTCCTGTGACTTTTGAAAAATTAGTCAGTTATCTCTTGATTTGATACTATTATATTCACATTATGATAAATATTATTTCATGATATCATAGAAAATTATGACAGTGATGGACATATATATGTCATATATATGACAACATTTTAGTTTTTCTATTTAATAATTTAAATTAAATGATCACTTTTCAAATTGCAAGTCCATCAAACCACCAAAGGCCTCCTTTTATTTAAAGAATAAGTCGCCTCATAAATGGGTACAAATTCTCAATGTCAAGTGTGATCATGATGTGTATATAAATTGTACTAATGAAGAACCCAATTTAAAAAAAAGAATGCCTTGATTTTAGTTGAAAACTTCTATCTAACTTAATTATGTCAAAGTTTATTTATAAACAGATACATTTTAAGGGCCTCCTACATGTTAATAAAAGAAAAAAAAAAACCCACTTTGCTGTAGGTCGGTATTGAAGCCTGCTGTTCTCTTTTCCAGTTTTTCATATTTAGTTCAAATGTTCAACTGTTTAGCAGGCTCAGATAACTTAATCAGTGAAGCTCTTATTTTTGGCATTCTCACATTCCAAATTAAAATTACATTATATTTTTTTGGGAAACCCCCCCACCAGTACCATCTGTGAATTGAATGGTGTCATTACATCAAAGTACTGCAATTAGAACAATAGGGTAAAATTAATGCCAGTGTTAAGTACAGATGTGCCAAATATGATGGGTAGTTGATACACAATTCAAATTGACAACCACGTGCACCATGGAAAGTATCCAGGCATAACCCCAGATCCAGTTGGCCAATGGATGTCATGATTGCCTTACAGAGAACATATTTAAAAGAGATTTATTTGGCAGTAAGAAAAAGTTAGCCTGAAAAGATGATAGTCTATCCCAGGTTACTCAAACAAAGCTTTCATTATCTCAGGATAAAAATGGGGCCAAAGAAGATCTACAGTGCATAGAACATTCCATAGCCATGGGATGAAATTCCCATTTTTTTTCTATTTAGGGATAGAACATTTGGTATTTATAATATCTGGTATCTGATTGTATGGTATTAGCAACATGAAATTGCTTTTTCCCTGTTTTTAAAACTGAGACAACTCTTAATGTTAGTATGCAATAGGAGTTTCTCAACGTAAGCTGATAAAGTACTATATTTTATTATTTAGGCTCACCATCTATAAAACTAAATTTTTGGCATGTATGATCACAGTGTTCCTTTCAATTTAGGTTATTATATTGTTTGGTACTAACCTTAATACCAAGGGGAGAACTTCATTTTGATAATCAAAAGTATTTTATCTCTTCCTTTAATGCCATATTATGTCAAGTGCACCAGCCCGAAATACTACAGGACAAATACGATTCAAGATGGAAACAGTAGATGCAGTCTGCAAAGGATTAGTGTCTCTATCAGCCCTTAAGCTACAAATGGTAAATAGCATTTTCATATTAAAATAATTTTGCTACTAAGCCCAGAAATTTTTAGCAACAAATTTAAAACAAACATTTTGGTGTGTGTGAATAGGCATAATTAACCTATACACCTCATCACAGCAGCTTTTATTTAAGCAAATAAGTTTCAAAAATGAGACAATATTTATTAAAGCAAGAGCAGCAGTTGCTAGATCAACAATTAGATGACAATATCAGCTGATCCATTTTTATTCCAAAGGCTACCGTGAACTGAGGTTAGAATGATATTCTTCTATAGAACAAAAAATTGCTGCCCAGGGATAATGACATATCCATGTTCTTTTCTGAAACACCACATTTCCACAATCTCTTCCTTCATTAGGGCTCAATTTTCTCAGCCTTAAGATTTAAAGTGTAGAAAAGGCATATAAAGTCATGTGAACACGGATGTCAAGAGGAATCAGACCTCATCATCTTTGCCACCCATCATTACAAACGTCCAAATATAGTAAAAGTAAAGAGTGATGTAGCATTGATGCTATTATCGGCCTTAGTCTTTCCAACCAAAGAATAACCCCTCTACTTGCTCACATTTTCACTCATACACTGGTGTACAAGGCTCTGGAAGTTCTCTCTCTTCCCTCACTATAAGTTTCCCTTTCACTACAGATTCTTTCCCCACAACCCTCACACCTGCTATTTTTCTTAAAAAGACAACAGTTTCTCTACCCCACAGGCCTCAGGAGCTGTCACCTTTTTCTCAGCTTCTCTTTCAGACAGAACTTCTTGAAACAACTCTCTTGATTGGACTGCAACTTCTTCTATTCTATCCTCTTAAGCTTACTGTCCTCCGGCCCCAGGCTTATACCACCTCAGCAATTTCACTAGGGATGCTCACACTGACAAACTGATGGTTGAGTTCTTAGACTCCGTTTGATTTGATCTATCAGCAACACTTGCTGAGAAACCCATTCCTTCCTTGATATTTTCTTTTTCATTTAGAATTTTGCATGTTCTTCTCTTCCTCATGCTTTTTCTTCTCTTCTCATTGAGAATTCCTGCTTACCATTGATGACTTTCTCTTGGCGGCCTAATGGCTCTAATGTCGGCCCTAACATTACCCTTCTTTTCTTCTCTGTCTATATGCATTCCTTTGAAGGTCATATCAAGTCTCACAGTTTTAAAATTCCTCTGCTGACTACATTAAAATTTGGATCATCTGTTATTGTCTCTTCCTTGAAATCTAGACCTATGTGTCACACTACCTACTCAAAATCTCTACACAGATCTCCAAGGTACATCAACATGGAGGAAACTCAACTCAGTATTCCGTCACCAAACCTGCTTATCTCTTGATAAGAGTTTAACTTTATCTGGGTGTGGTAGTGCATCCTTGTAATCCTAGCAGTTTAGAAAGATCCTACTCATAAAAGGGTTGGTGACATGGGAAGGCTGTCGTGTCAGTCTCCACTGCTGGGGGAATAAAAACCTTAATTGTGCTTCCCCATTTATATGTTTAAAGCCTAGGCCCAATATCACAGAAGAAGATCATATTTGGAAGTAAGTGCCATTAAAGAAGAATTTAAAATACACTGAGATTGCACAGCCGATGTCTTTCTGCAAGGGTGTAGATATTAATGTGCACAGAGGAATGACCATGAGAGGCTGCAACAGAAGACAACCAAAGGCAAGACCGAGAGAGAGAATCCTGTGAAGAAACCAAACCTACCAACATGTTGATCTTGGACTTCTCACTCCCTGTCCCCTGAATGCTGAGAAAACTCATTTCTATTGTCAAAGGGCATAGTTTTTATGATAGATCCAAAACACTAACACATTTAGTCTTTCCTAAGTCAGTTTGTGACCAATGAATGTACCCTTCTTTTGTCCATACCAAAATATTGGAATCATCTGTGCTTTTCTTTGTCTGGCATTTGTGGTCTGTGCGGAAATTCTCTTGTCCCTAAATGCAGAACAGAATCTTACTACTCCTCACTACCTCTCATTGGACATCGTTGGTCCAGGCTGTCATCGTCTCTTGACTTTGCCTGGCAGTTCTGCAGTGTGCTTTGCCCCTGAACTCTATTCTTCGCAATTCACTTGTGTAGATACCTTAAAAAGAAAGCTTAAAACGTCAGTGCTCTGCTTTAAAGCTCTCCATTTTACTCTAAGTAAAAGCCAAGAGACTTACAACTTGCCTTCGGGGCTTTCAAACGTCTCCTGTCACCTCCCTTGACACTTCTGGCTTCCCTTTCTGTTCCTTTCTCCTTCACTCCCCCCCCCCCGGGCCAGGTAACCCCTAAACATTCCAGGAGTGCTTCAGCTTCGGGGCTTGGCATCGCTACTGCACCTGCTAACAGGTCTTCCCTTCCAAATGTTTCATACTTTCTTATATCTTTTAAGATTTTCCTTGGAGCCAGGGATTTAGCTCAGTGGTTCTGGTGCCTGTCTTGCAAGCGCAAGGACCCAGGTTTGATTCCCAGTAACCACATAACAATACTTGGCGTGGAGACTCACCCCAGCAGCAACCAGTACCACATACGACAGTGCTGGGCGTGGTGGCTCACGCCTGTAATCCCAGCACTCGGGAGGCAGAGGCAGGAGGATTGCTGTGATGTGAGTTGGAGGCTGAGCTCAGGGCCAGCCTGAACTACTGAGCGAGACCCTGTCTCAAAAAACCTAAAAAAAAAAAAAAAAAGATTTTCCTCAAACATGGCCTCAATAAGACTTTCCAGTCTATCTTATTTGAAATGAGCATGCCCTCTACCTCCTTCTATACCAATCCCCCTCACACTGTTAGAATATCCCCCAGTATCCTTATAAGGAGCTAGTGTTCTGTTAACTTTCTTACTTGTTGATCATATTTAACATTTTAAAAATTGTTCCCTTAGAATACAAGATCTACAAAGGCAGCTGTTCTTCGTCAGTGTTGCTCAATGATGTGCAAATTTTTTTGAATGACACCTGCCGTGTAAAAGATGGTAATCAAGTCTCTGCAGAGCTAATAAATGAATTGAGCATAAGGTACCAACACATGCTAATAAAACAATGCCCAGCTTAGGAAAAAACACTGTTCAAACTTTTAAAAGTTCATATACTTCTCAATTTCACCTCTCCCCTCCACTTCGATAGTCAAACACGAGGAGTTTTCTATTTATAATTCCTTAGAACATCTTCAAAACTACCCTGTATAGGTGGACATTTCTGTGTATATTAAATGGGAAACATGTATCTATAGCTGCTTTTTGGCTTGTTTTTATATTTGAGAGGTTTTATGTTGATAATGCTAATGTTTATTTCTAATGCTGCAGTTAACTATTCAATTAGTTCAGCACAATTGTTAAAATACTAGAAATTTGGCTTATCTTCTCATGTACCTTGGAATAGATATGCCATTCAAGCATTTCTGTACTATAAGGCGTGAGATGGGCAAGCCCCAGAGAGACTGATAGTTTCCTCTAGGAGTTCAGTTTGCCAAAAGATAATTTTTAAAAAATTCTCCTTCATTCAAGGTATATAGAATTGAGGGAGAGTTTTGTGGAGATCAAAGTTCAGTTTCCACTGCCTTGCTAGAGCCAAGGTCCTGAGAATTCATTTTTCTGATATTGGCAACTGTCTCCATTGCTGTTTCCTGTCTAGTTTGTAAATGCAGACTTATGTTGGCTTCAGTGGATATAGCTTATTTTCTTTTAAGCTTAGCATTGTATTATCAGTGCTGCTGGTTGAATCTTATCCAGAATTTCTATGTGGTTTAAATTCAGTGCTTTTTTTGGTTTTGTTTTGTTTTTTGTTTTTTTAGAATACCTGCTTGCCATATTGCAAGAAGCAGCAGGAAACTTAAACTTTATAGTTAATTTTAAAACTGTCACATATTGATGAGTTTTGGTGTTGTTATTTGGGATAGAGTAAGTGTTCTATAATAACAACTGTGTTTTGGAATATTAATATAGCAATAGCAGCAGGCATTGAGGAGTTATTGATAGTAAAAGGTGATTTAATTTATATATCTGGTACCATATTAAAAACTGTCAGGTCATCTGGGACCAATGTGGGTATTTTAATAAGAGGAATGACAACTGGACATCCATTTGCATAAAGTTGGATTCATGCCTCGTGCCATACATAAAGGCAAACTCTGAAGGCATGAGAGACCTAAATATACAAACTATACAAGCAGAGAAGGTGGGCAAATCCCTTTAGAGTCTGATACAAGAAAACCAGATTTCAAACTGTAACTCAAAATCCAGTTGATCTATAATTAAATAGTGCTAAATTTAAATACCCCAAAATAAAATTTGTGTGAATGGCAAATATCAAATTCAAAAAGCAAATGACACACTAGGAGAAAATATTTGCAAGGTATGTCATAAATGACAGGCCAGTGTTCATAATATCCAGAGAATTCCTAAAACACAGAGAGAGAGATGGCCTCTAAACATATGGAAAGATTTTCCACCTCATTCAACAGTCTGGCAACAAATCAAAAGTTTGATCACACACTCCTGTTGTTGAGTCTGCGAGAATCTGATACAATAGTAGGGGAAATCTAACGTGATATGCTCGTGAAGTAGAATTTGACTATATCTAATAAAACTACACTTCCATTTACCTGTTGTCTAGCATATTCTCACTATGGACCCCAAAGAAACCATATCATTCTTTTAAATTATGCAGGTCTTTGTACTATTGTTGCATTAAATGTAATTACAAGTTTTCAGAAATAATGAAAAGGCTCAAACATAAGCAACTGTTTAAATAAATTATCGTACGTATACCTAAAGGGAAGTAGCTGCTCAGTAATAAAAAAGGAGAAAGGATGCTAGAAATGAATACAATGATTTCTAAGAAGAGAAGCTACAGATGAAAATCCTCACTCAGCACTTCCTACCCGTTGGTTCTTGGCACCGCCTCAGTCCCTAAGTTCATGTCTTCACATCTGGGGTGACACAGGGAAAATGGCAAACTTGAGAAGAGTCAAGTGTAAGGCGTAAAGTTCTCATGGATCAGGCCACAATTGCCTTTCAATATATATCTACTCATCGGAGGGACAACAGTTGCCCTGGCAAATCAAGAATCTACCTTTTTGGGCTGAGGATTGAGCTCAGTGGTTCTGGCGCCTGCCTTATAAGTGCAAGGGACCAGGTTTGATCCCTGGTAACCACAGACAACAATGCCGGGCGTGAAGACTCATGCTCACCAGCGATCAGCACCACATGCCACTGTGCTGGGCGTGTGGGCTCACATCTGTAAACCCAGCACTTGGGAGGCAGAGGCAGGAGGATCGCTGTGAGTTCAAGGCCGAGCTCAGGACAAGCCTGAACTACAAAAAGCGAGAACCTGTCTCAAAAAAAAGAAAAGAAAAGAAAAACAATCTACCTTTCACCTACTGGTATCATTTGGTTCCTCTGTGGCTGAAATTCCTGTTTGTACCACTGTGACCTCTCTGTGTCCTTTGCTAAGTATCAACCTATTTTAAAAGTGCCGTCTTTCTTCTCTACACAGATTTTTTCCTTACATCTCTCATGCTATGCTATGCATTCTTCCACTACGAGTAACCCATCAATTACAGAAATAATGGGTGATTTAACTAATATCCTACAATGCAGTACCCATTAGTGCAATACAAAATAATATTATGAGATTTTATTAGCTCATATTGGTAAACACAGATTGCATTAAAAGCTGTTCCTGTTTTATTTTTGAAATGCTTTGATATGATAGACTCCTAGAAAATACCCAAATTATGCTGCTCTGAAACTGTAAAGTCGAGTTTCCTGTGGAGCAGGTTATGTTAAATCTTTTCCTCTTTCTTTATTCTTAAGGAGGATAAGGAAATGGTGGCTACGGGGTTTCTCTTTGTTCGCCTTCCCTGCTGCAGAGGAAACACTTGAAGAGCACTTCCCAGGAAACTGTCTCTGACCTCCTGTCCCTTGCTTTCTGCCAGATACTAGTAACAACATCAAATGCCGCTTCATAACATTAAAAATTAGATAGTATCTAGCATTAGACTCTATGGAGCACAAGGTAAAGGGGCTTTTTGGCAGAGAGCCAGGTAATCAGCTCAATTCAGACAAAACAAGCCCATTCGAAGCCTCATTGGAGAGTTCCTGGCGATGCCTCTAAAGTCTCCCTCTCATCCTTGCTATAGGGTAACTTGTCAAAGGAGGAATTTAATATTTCCATTTTAAGTATTTCTCTTTTGAATTTTTACCACCCCCTACATGTACCCTGGCTTTTTTACTTAACAAAGCCATTATCACACCAAGGTGAAGGCTGTACAGGAAAAAATATCCACTCAAGATAATACCACATCTATGTTTTTCCTATGCTAATACTCTTGAGGATTAGAATAGAATGACACCAAATAGCCATTTTGAAGTCTATTAGTTAATATACTTGGCTTCTGTTAAGCAAAGGAAGGGATCAGGTACAGGTAATAGAATCAAACGTGGGAAACTCAGCCAGAATATTGCATTTTGTACTCTCTGCATAATGGGCTTTTAATATCTGTAAATAAGAAATAAACTGTTTTAAAATGTCTGTTTGCTGAATCATCAATATGTCAGAGATGCGCAGAGATTGCAGATTATAGAAAAACATTTCAAAAGAATGGCAGACTACTTCTAGAATATATGCATTGGGAGTTATTCTTACCAGAAGCGTTAACTGATAAATTAAAAAAGGAATTGTTCATCGATCCCACATGAGACACAAATAATCGAGCAAGCATCTCCAGTCAGGCTGTTTGCTTGTTAGTCTAATCTAGAAACTCTTCAAACTGCCATTCTCTCTTTGTAGCAGCAAGGCTCTTGAAAACTCATAGCTCTTGCTTCTGTTTACTCACCATCTCATTTCTTCATAGTCTGTTGATATCTAAATATGACTCACAGCCTTTCCAAGATAGTACTGTATTCCTGACCACAAATACAGGCAAACACCTTTAAGGCTTTAGCAGGGGCTTTAAGCTGGAGAATCATAAGGTCTTCTCCTGGCCAATGGCTCAATGTTGGTCAGCTTGCTAGATGGGCCAGGAATTCCCCGTCTGTGCTCTGTTGGTAACTCTTGGCACAAGCCACAGTAAATAGGCCCAGCCAATCAGGTAAGAGAAAGGAGACACAATACCCCCCACAGATTCATAATGAAAAAGTTTCTATGTAGCTTTCATTAGCTTAATCTGAAAGGAGGAAGACAGAACAGGTTACACCAATAATTTGTAATGCTTTTTTCTTTAAGTTTCAAGACTTTGATAGGCTTTTATTTATAATTCCTACATCGGTGACACTTCATTGAATGAAATAGAATGAGTTCCCTGAGAAGCCAAATAGTGGATTCAAGTAGTACTCAGAGTAGACACTTTTAGCTTCTGTCAGTTTTCCAAAAGTTTTCTTTCTAAAAATTCAGAGACATGATTTATTCCCCACTATTATAATTCTGATTCCTAAAAATGTTTCATTGTAATTCTTTTCCTTGCCTGCATCTGCATTAGCTACTTTTTAACTTTTAACATTATGGACTTTCTCCCTCTTCAAAATACTTTCTGTTGTTCTACGTTCTTTGGTACAGTAAACTCTTTTCTCTTCTTTTTTTAGCATGTCTTCCTTTTTTCCATATGATGATTTTATAGCTTCTTTTGACTCATGGGGAAAATATACTTTTGAATTTGAGTACAGCATAAAAACCACTATTTATTACGTCTTGAGCACATTTCCTATCATGTGATTCATTATCTCTCTTTCTCAAGTAGCAATTCATTTTACTTTTTAACATTTCATGTCCACACTCTTTGGGCTACATGAAGTGAAAGCAGTCCCAGAGAAAGGACAACACTATTAAGCAACTCATTCTGCAAGCTGCTTTTATATCCAAATAAAACATATCAGATCATATTTTCCAGTAAGTAGGAGGATGGATGTGCAGAGCTCTAACTTTCATAAAAAAGAAAGCAGGAAGCAAAAAGAAAGCTGCATATTTGTAAAGACAATTTATTGCTTTACACATGACCTAACTGTGCGACAATCCAGTTCTAACTTGTAAGGATGACACCACTGGTGATAATCATTAGGTCGCTTGTGGTGTAACGTTATGTAGAATCTTGAGCTTCCTTGAACCTGTTTTTAAGCCAGTGTTACCTTTGTGTTGCTTTTCTTATGAACTTCATCTACCCCTTTTTAATCTGTCCCCTTTTCTCAGAAATTCTAATTGTCCCTGAAATAATCAAGAGAGAAGGTTTTAGGCTTTGTAACATTTTCCACTTACCTACTTATTCGTGTTAACAAGCTACTTGTGGCTGGGACCAAATACCTGACACAAACTGATTAAAGGAAGACAGGATTTATTTTGGCTCACGATAGCAGGGGTTCAGTCCATGGGCAGCTGGTTCTAAGGTAGAAAATCATGCTGAAAGTTCAAGAAGAGGACGGCTGCTACTCTTATGGCAGAAAGAGTAGAAACAGAGCCAGAGAGAAGGTGGGGAGGATGTGGATAGGATACGCTGTACAGAGACAAGCCCCAGTGACCTGTTTTCTTCAACTAGGTGCCACCTCCTAAAGGTCCATTTAGCTATGAATTTATCAATGGATCAATCTGATGATGAGTTTAGTTCCCCCAATACCTAAGTCTTTGGGGGCTCTTTCCCATTTAAACCATAGCACAACTTCAGCATTATAAATTATTCAAACAAATCTTTGTAAATGTTTTTTGTTCAAAGAGAAAAACAGCTAAAATATTATTTTGAGCTGAAGATTTACATGGCCCTAAAAGATCTCAGTTGAAATATGTGGATCTTATTGCTTAGCATTCATACCTTCCCGGAGAACCATATTTCTATAGCTTATAACTGGCTCCTTTTCATGCACTCACTTTGCAGTGGTGCAGATGACAAGCTTTCAATCTGCTGCTGTTGATCAGACTGCTTCAAACTGTGTTTCATTTTATGGGAACACACTTGTACGAGTGGAATGCTTTGATGCTACAGGCTGTGAAATGGGATAGCTATGCAGTTTATTAAAACGTGGTAATTCTTAATCTGGAAAACTTATATTTATGGGATCTTAACAGCAGATAAGTTTTTCTTTTCTTTATTGGAGTTTCAATCACAAATGGATAATTATTTTAAAGTCAGTATAGGGTGCTGGATAAATGCTTTGGTGTCATTGGCTGCAGAAGTAGAAGTGAAAAGTTCTCTACTTCAGTGCTGAACAATGAAACATAAATAACAGCACTAGCATTGTGCATATCTTTCTCACTTTGTTCTGTAATATTTTTCTGAACTGTTCACTTGTTATTATTTTAATTGAAGCCATTCTTTCTCAGAGCCGAGGTTGCTGCAAATGAGTCAGCGCAGCTCAACTTGTCAAAACATTTAGGAATCTGGATAAAATAATTAAAAATTGTATGGAAAACTACTCCTTGAGCCGATGCCAAGCAATGTCACAGAGAGATATTATGATCAAAAATCAGTTAAAATAAAGGCCCAATGTATCAACAAAATTCTGCAATGGATGTTAGGATTCCAGAAGAGGAAAATGCTATACAGAAACAAAAAAACATTATGACAGAGATTTGTAAGAAAAAAATTGTCACTGCAATCCATAGGAAGCTATAGCTAGATTATTTGCCTAAAGAGATGACCAGTCTAAGGTGTAGGGATTTCATAACCCATCTGTACTCAATCTTCTCCATGATGAATATGATGTGTCTGTTTCAATAAAGAAAATAGCCAATGAAAGTACAAAATAAAGGGTGCAAGTACTTGACACATGTTAGGATTTGGATTTGAAATGTTCCCCAAACTCATATGCCAACGGCTTGGTTGCTAGCTCATGGGCTTTGGGGAAATGATTGGATTATGGGGCTCAAGCTACATCATGTGGCTTAAATCCTGTAATTTGCTGGTATTATGGGAAGTAATGGAGACAGGAAGTGATGTACGGTAATGGGTAATGAGAGAGTGACTGTGTCTGATGTCTTTGCCTCTCCAGGGTGGAATGAGGTGAGGCAAATTCAGATGTTTCTGCCTCCTCACAGCCTTAGAAGCAATGGAAGTAGCTGACCATGGACTGAAAATTCTGAAATTATGAGCCAAAATAAACTTCTCCACCTTGAAGCTTTTAATGCCAGGTATTTTGTCACAGCAACAAAATTCTGACTAGCACAGCATGTAAATCGGCTCTTCATATGAGTCGTAACAGAAACATCTGCACCCTCCGTGTCCTTAAAGGCATCAGGCCAGCTCCTCAAGACATCTACAGCATCCATCAATGAAACTAATAAGTTTCTCTTTGAGTAGTAACTCTGCTCTTTAAATTGGTCCAAAGCTCACTACATTCTGCTCAGTCACAGAAATAATAGTAAACACAATTTAAAAACTTTTACTTGGATTCAAACCAAACCGAACCAAACCCAATTAAAACAAAACAAGACAAGGGCCAGGGATTTTGCTCAGTGGTTCCGACGCCTGTCTTGCAAGAGCAAGGACCTGGGTTTGATCCCTGGTTAGCCACATACAATACTGGGTGTGGAGACTCACCCCAGCTGCAATCAGTACCACAGACCACAGTGCCGGGCGTGGTGGCTCATGCCTGTAATCCCAGCACTCAGGAGGCAGAGGCAGGAGGATTGCTGTGATGTGAGTTGGAGGCTGAGCTCAAGGGCCAGCCTGAACTACAAAGCGAGACGCTGTCTCAAAAAACCTAAAAAATACCTAAAAAACAAAACAAAAAAAACAAGACAAGACAAAAGAAAGCTCCCGAATAAATTCTCCATAACCACACATTCCCATGTCTCATCTTTGGCTGATAAATCAGACATACGCAGTTTAAAGTGAGTCAGAAAACATAAATCTTGAATCTCATAAAAAAAAACCCACAAATGAATGCATCATTTTGACCACTGAGGTTGTTTTCAGTTACATTTGCAGCAAGAACCACTTGGTGCAGAGCTGAGAATCAATGTCAAGATCTTGATCTTTTAACCTCTCAGAATTGGCTTAATCTTACCTATCTATAAGGGATTAATAAAAATTAATCCTTCCGTATGCAAGATTTGGACAGTTTTCATTGCTACCACCTGGAATGATGACTTTTGAAGTAGAAACAGGCAAACAGGTCTGCTTTTAGTTAAGATGAGAATGTCAACCTCTGAACTCTTCTCTAACATGCAGAACAGAGTCCTCGACATTTTGATCTACTTTTTTTTTTTTCTACAAAGCCAACACTTTACCAGTGGAAATATATAGTCTATGTCTTAATTTAACACAGCGACTCCACCTGGACAGGGAGCTGTAAATTCTTCAGGGAGAGAATATGTGATATAAGCATTTAGAGATATGTATGGACTAGTTCCAAAAGTACAGCTGAGTTAGAAGGGTCAGTATGTTTACATATTTTAATTTTGACTTTTTCACTGAAGTGTAATGTTCATACAGGACCATACATCCTTTCTCTAGGACTTTTGTAGTTTCAGTGGTGATTTGAGTAGTTTCTTTTAGGATATACTAGGCCATACATTTTCTCCGTTTTTTTTTTTTTATTGAGTTGTCTTTTTCTGGGGAATTCATAGAAGTTCTTAATAAACTGAGGAATTCTTAGTATATTGTTATAAAGATCTTCACCCATAATTTCTTGTGAAAGTTTGCAGTTTTATCTTTTATATTTAAGCCTTTACTCCTCCTGGAACTAATGATTATATATGATGTAAAGTAAGGGCCAACTATTTCCCTTCCATTATGGAAAACCAAAATACTCAGCAACATTTTTTAAAAAGGCTATTTCTTCTCAACCAGTCAGAGGTGTGACCGAGATCACATTAAACATTTTATTTGTGAAGTTCTGATTCCAACGTTTTATTGCTTTTCTTGGTGAATTTGTTAATCCCTGCTCAAATACTCCACTGACCTAATAACTAGTATAATTTCAAAATATTGCTTAATATGTGAGAAGGAAGGGTCCCATTTTGGTCTTGAGGAATGCCGGCAAAAAAGTTGGACAGAATTTTCAGAGAAGTATACTACATTCATGTCTTAGTTCCTTGTTAGGAACAGCTGAAACATAGAAATATTATTCAGGAACATAAAAATGATTTCCATAGAAATTATCTCATTAATGAGATGAAAATCATTTTGTATTTTCTATATTATATAATTTGTAATTTAAACTAGAATCTTTTTCCTTGACTTTTTTTAGTAGAACTTATAAAAACCTTCTTTGTGTGTCAAAAATATTTTATTTTTGGTTACTTTGACTTCAGATTTATGGAATTATTCAGGTTTTCTAGCTTTTCTTGAAATAATTTTGATAAATTATTTTTTTCTTCACTTATTTCCTTCAACTTAAGGATAACAAAAAAGCAAATGAACAAAACATTTCTTGACTCCTCTTAAACAACTTTTAGTCTTTAAAAAAACAACTTTTAGGGCCGGGGAGTTAGCTCAGTGGTTCCGGCGCCTGTCTCGCAAGCGCAAGGACCCGGGTTCGATTCCCCGGTAACCACATAACAATACTGGGTGTGGAGACTCACACCCAGCAGCAACCAGTACCACATCCACAGTGCCGGGCGTGGTGGCTCACGCCTGTAATCCCAGCACTCGGGAGGCAGAGGCAGGAGGATTGT